>JAAGAY010008617.1:20273-52388 GCA_011801015.1 Ardeotis arabs
TGTCCAGGTCCCTCTGGATGGCATCCCTCCCCTCCAGCGTGTCGACGGCACCACACAGCTTGGTGTCATCAGTGAACTTGCTGAGGGTGCACTCTATCCCACTGTCCATGTCACCGACAAAGATGTTGAACAGGGCTGGGCCCAACACAGACCCCTGAGGGACGCCACTCGTGACAGGTCTCCACTTGGACATCGAGCCGTTGACCACCACTCTCTGAGTGCAGCCATCCAGGAAGGAACAGTGGAAAACAGTGTGTGATGGACTGACCATAACCCCCATTCCCTATTCCCTCTCTGTGCTGCTCAGGGAGGGGAAAGGAGGTAGAGAGAATTGAAATGAATTTAAGCCTGGGAAGAGTGAGAGGTAGGGAGAAGTTGTTTTTGTTCTCTTCCTCATTATCCTGCTTTGATTTATTAATAATAATAAACAAAGAGTTTTCCCCAAGTCGAGTCTGTTTTGCCCATAATGGTAACTTGAACTCTCCCTGTCCTTACCTCAAACCTCGAGCCTTTCTGTTGTATTATCTCTCCCCCATTCCCTTGGAGGATGGAGGAAGTGAGTGAGAGACTGTGTAGCTTGGTCCTGAGTGGGGCTAAACTGTGACAATTATGAAAATTCCTCATCAATTTTTCCTTATATTTGGTTTTTGCATCCCTCGATGGGTTCTCAAATGTTCACCAATTGAGTCAGCACTTATACAGAAATAAAAATAACAACATATAACTTCAAAAAAAAAAAAGTGAAAAATTAAATCTTATTCAAGTAAGCAGCTTTTAAGAAGAAGACTTACCGCTAAATAAGTCTAATTTTTTTTAAAACCATTCTCATATTCTTAGTCGTTCTGAAAGGATCCACTAATGGTCTCGGCAATTACATGATCAAGGAAATTTAATAATGCTCAAATTCAGATTTTTGTTGTCTTAGTTTAGAATTCTGCTTCACCTACAAGGAAGCTGTACAATTTTTGGTCTACCTTTATGTTTGAAGTATCCCAGGTCTTAAATAAATATTTACAAAGGTGAAAGTAGTAATCTCTTCCACTTCCTGAAACAAATTAGCCAAATTAGCCAAATTAGTCAAAATTAGGCAAGTCTCAGATTAGGAACTAAATAAAAAAATATCAATTATATTCTTTTTGCCATGACTTGATCTCTTGCAAACATGGTTTTTTTGTTGTTGTTGTTTTATGGCTTTTTTTTTTTTTTTCCTGTGTATATCACAGCCTCTTAGAAAATCATGGAAATTAGGGGATAAATTGATGGGAAGTTTAGTGAAACCTCTTTCCTACCTCAAAAATTGCATCAAGATTTTAAACATTGAATTATTTACCATCTCAAGATCCCTAACGCTTGCATCTCATATTCCTTGGTTCTTGACTTCCTTATAATTATATTTATGTTTCTCCTAGAAATGATGATTTCTGTGTACCGTTAGAAAGGATTTTTCATAACTAATAATTTAGAACTGTTAAGCCATAACCTACCACAGTTACAGATAGTAAGACTTTTAGAGCTCAAAAATTGAGTGTTTTAACTACATTAGTTTAGCAAAAAGCTAGCTTCTGGAAATGTTTGCTCTTAAAACAAACAAGTTATTTTAGTTTAAGGAGTTGAGATTCAGTTTTCATTTGTATGACTAGGGAACTTAATAGGTTTATAGAACAACATTTGAATTCTTCTGGTGTAATGTTATGCTACTATTATTTATTTGGATGTGAAGTATTTAGAAATCTGAAGAGAAAAAAAAGGAATGAGTCTGTCATTCTTACATGCTTGCTGACCTGGTAAGCAAATGTACTTGTGTATGCATACATATATACATATACATACTCAAAGGAGCAATGAACTGGTGTCATTTTGAGTTTACAGACTGGCATTTGAATTTCAGTCTGGGATTCATTACAGGAGACTAAAAAAACTGCTTAGGTGGGACTATAGTTTGGATTGGTTGCCTCATTGTCGTAGTGAGGGGGCAGTTTAATCCACATGAACCTCAAGTTGCAGCTGGAAGTGCTGTTTAACATTCTGAACTGCCAGTTTAGATTTTACAAACACAGAAAATACATACTTGGCTCCTACTATAAAGATTCCTTATTTCATTGCAATGACAAAAAAAAAGGTTATTCTAGGATATGTGGTTATCATAAAACAGTCACAATCCTGGATGTCATGGACTCAGAGTATTCCAAGTCAAGACAACCACCCCCTTATTGTAAATCTTTTATTGCCTAGATAATGAAAACCATAATAAGTTGGATATAATTGACAAAGAAACTAACCTCTTGCTTATACATTTTAAGTGGTTTTCATTTTCTTTTGTTTTCTTTTACCTCCTATTTCTAATTTTTATTGATAGATTTCTGTCTGCACAATGAAGTCATTGTTCACAGGAAAAAAAAAAACTACTTCAAGCCCTTGCCTGACTTAGTGGTATAACTTTTCCCTTTGCTGTCATGAGATAAACTAAGAAAGCGACATTATCACGTGCTGACATTTTTTGAAATTTGAGACTCCTAGGTTACCCAGTTTCTCTCTTATTCTATTTTGTTAGACATCTAGATGGTAAATTATTACACTTGAGTTAATGTCCAACTCTATAAATTCCACAAATGCTTAATTTTTCTTCCAACATCACCTTAATTTTAATGAATTTGAGGACTTCATCAGGAGATTTTATTATTCAGGGTGGAAGATTGTGGCTCATTTCCATAGCCGAGATGATGCACTGAAACCTCTAAGCTGAGACAGCAAATACATGAAGCTTGTTTGATGCCTGTAGCTCTGTGATTCTGGGGTCAAATTTCCTTACAGAACTGTGAAAGATTTAAGTGGTTTTCATTTTATTTTGTTTTCTTTTTACCTCCTATTTCTATTTTTTATTGATAGATTTCTGTCTGCACAATGAAGTCCTTGTTCACAGGAAATTGATAGATTGTGACAAGAAATATAAAGGAATATAATCTTTGGACAGTTTGTTCCCAGGATCCCTGGCAGAGGTCTTGGCTAAATGAAATTCCTGATTTGGAATCAAATCATGAGCTATACCAGCATCTTTTATATTATGCTTTCTTCTTACTGGATAGTATCTTTCATATGCTCATTTCAGGCCTAAACCAGGGCACTAAAACTAGAAGAGAACTATGCCTAACAAAGAGACCAGGATTAGGCTTCTTCATGATTTATGTGACATAATGATACAGGATACCTGAAACATGTTGCCTTTGTCTTCTAGCAATTGAACTAACTCAACAATTTTTTCCATATGGAGATGTAGAGTAAGATATTATTTCTGTGCCAATTTATTGTATGCATGATTGAAGCAGGGTTCTTGTCTCAAAAGTAACTTGTCAAAAAGTGGTAATTTCTTTAATGAACCACATTCATTTATGAATCATAAGAAAATGATTTCTTAATCAGTTTTAGACAGTCATTCTGCATAAAATGTGCTAATTAAAAATAAAATACTTACCTTTATGTTTGTCAGCACAGAGAATCTTCTGTCAGATCTGAGTGTGACTTTCGTACTGAAAAAAATCCTAAATTCACTGACATGAATCTAGTCCATGGTCTTAAAGTTATGACTCAGCTGTACAGTGTAACTGAGAAAGCACCTCTGATGCTGTAGGGCAGGGACAGTAGTGGAGTATGAACAGAAGCTGAAATAGGAACTATGAATTAGTACTGAGAAGATTTAGTCAAAAACAAGAACGAGGGTTTAGGCGTGAGCAGATGCTGAAGTAAGTAAAGTCAGAACTGTGCCAAGAACTTCATGCAGAAGAAAGAATCTCCACACCCTTGAATGGATTATATTGCAAGAACAGCAAGGAGGACTAGTCACTCACATATATGCCGGTAATCCCCTTTGAGGCAATGGGGCATACCAGCCAGCTCCAATTCTGCTCCAGAAATGTGTGCTGCTGTCATCTCTGCCATTCCTGCGCAGATGTCTTGGTAACTTAGAGCATCTCAAATGCTAATACATACCTGTGTTTAGGCAGACTGGATCCTGTCCCTCTGGCCTTGTTACCTTCCACATGAAGGGAGAAAAGGAGGAGCCAAAGAAGCACTTATCCCTTTGTGAGAAGTAGTGAAGACATTGTCTTTGATCACGGTCACTGGTAACCTGTGGCTGACACTCACCAAGTCAGTGTAATGGTATGATCTAATGCTTTGTAAAGATAGTGAACTAATTAAATCCACAGTAAATTATCCTGTGGGCCAAATCACTGCTGGAGAAGCTCAATGCGAAATGGCTAGACTGCTTCTTCGAACTGACCTTGCTCAGTTAAGTCTTGCATTTCTCTGAACTAGAAAGCCTTGCATAGCTAGACATGCCGTTAAACTTAGTAGAGGTTAAGTAAATTTAACTGCAGTTGAAAGTTAATTAGCAGACCTGTTGAGAGTAGAATAAACTTCATCTCACCTTCCCATCAAAGGTTCAACAATGCTCAAAAACAACAAGAAGAAAAAAGTACATTTTTTCCCTTATTTGTCAGGAAAATTAATAGACTATTAATCTGAACATATGCAGGGAAAGATTAAGCTGCAGAGAGAATTTTGTAGGTTTGACATTATTCAAGAAATCAGTCTGAAGACTTAGAAAATTTAGTGGTTATTTCACAGAATTACTATGTTGTCTCTTATGTTTTACTTGTTGGAATCAAATTTGGTTAATTAATCTATTTTAATCTCAGAAAGATGCATCAGATGTTTAAAACTTTTTTCTTTTTTCTTTTCTTTTTTTTTTAATTTTAAATGCCACCTTTTCATTAGGACGTTCAAGCTTACCTCCTGGATATGAAAAACTAATTAGCTGCTCAGAATCTAAATTTGGAGTTTAGAATATGACCAACAGGTTGTGAACAAGCATTGTATAATGGTCCAAAACTCACAAGAAAGAAAACTTCAGAAAACAGAACCCCAGAAACAATTTATTGGAGTTTTAGGTAACTAGGTGAGCTGTGGCAACTGTGATAATTCCAATAGATGCTGATAGGCATCTATCTGCAGGAAAAAAAAAAAAAAGACCTAAATCTTGATTAAATAATTTAGATATAGTATTTTTTTTTTTTTTCTAAAATATATATAAACTAGTTATTTAGCTAATATATACTAAATAACATTCTTTATTTTTAGTTGTTCATATAGTTGGCAGCCTGGAAAATGGTAGTATTTTAAGTGTCCCACACATGAATTCCACATAAAGTTACCTACAAAGGGAAAGGATATTTCATTTTTATGGCTTGAAATTTTTAACAAATGAGACTATCCCTGTGAGACCACAGACAATTTACCATCACTAGCTTGATTTTTTTCTGTGCTAAAGTCTTAATGATACTTTCCAACACAGTTCATTGTAAGTAGAGTGATACCTCAAATATGCATTCACTAAAGAGACTTTGGAGGCTATAGTAAGGAGATGAAAGTCTAGGTAGCAAGGGAGTAGTAGTGTTTAATAAGTAAAGAAGTAAAATCATATCTTGATATATTCAGAATAAATAAAACCAAGAATTGCAATACACACAAAATGTAACTAAACTTTTTCACACTACACAGTTATCTGAAGACATTTCTCTCTTGATTAATGAAAAACAGATTAATAATTGCCAGCGAAGTATCAGTTTTCCATATCTACTGCTTCAATTTCTGTTCTTTTGCTATATATTAGTTGTGATTTTTCTAAGGTATTTGTCAGTATGTGGGAGTGTCTCTCCAAATGAACCATAGCATCAGTTAAAAGGATCCCGTAGGGGATACTCCACAGACGAACAGAGAGGTTTTCAGGCTGAAAGAGGCAGAAATTTCTAGGCTACCAGAGTACTGAAGCATTAAACTTTAGTTTCTACTAAATGGCATATAGACTATTTCGTCTGACAAGCTCCTTATCATTGCAAATTAAAAGACAAGCATGTCCACATTGTTTCTTGATCTCTTTCTGAACTTAGGCTTTGTTTTTATTGTTTCTTAGGCTTTGGGCCATTTCTGTTAACATTGTTACAGAGACTAGTAGAGGAGGAGGGAGGAGTGAGGAAGCACATTCTGCTGGTTTTAACCATGAGTCCTTTCTCTTCCTTCAGTTCCCCAGTTTATTAACACGAGGTTTTCCAGCTTTTGTTAGAAATGAGACGCTGTTCTGTTGAAGTGCATGGAAATGGTGGATGGATTAATTTACAAGTACATGCAAGGCCTTCTAAGACATGATATTCACCCCATATGCTTTCTGTCATATTAGGAGCCAAGAATGAGTAAGGTAGCAATTATGTCAGCTTCATAGGGCTCAGGTGATATAATCTGCTATATTTGGTTTACATGGAAATGTTTTGCTAGCAGTGGGGCTACAAAGGTGGCTTCTCTGAGAAGATGCTAGAAGCTTTCCCATGTCTGACAGAGCTAGTGCCAGCCAGTTACAAGATGGACCTGCTGCTGGCCAAAGCTGAGCCCACCAACAACTGTGGTAGTGCCTCTGGGATAATATACTTAAGAAGAGATAAAAACTAGTGCACAACAGCAGCAAGGAGAGGAGTGACAATATGTGAGAGAAACAACCCTGCAGATGCCAAGGTCCGTGAAGAAGGAGGGGGAGCAGTGATGCTGCTCCCGGCAGAGATTCCCCTGCAGCCTGTGGTGGAGCCCATGGCTGTGCTCCTGCAGCCCATGGAGGCCCACGGAGGAGCAGAGATCCACCTGAGGCCTTGAAGGACCCCATGCTGGGGCACATGGATGCCTGAAGGAGGCTATGACACCATGGAGGGCCCACACTGGAGCTGGCTCCTGACAGGACTTGTGGGTCTGTGCAGAGGAGTCCATGCTGGTGTAGTCTGTTCCTGAAGGACTACACTCCATGCAAAGAAGACATGCTGGAGCAGTTTGTGAAGAACTGCAGCCTGTGGGAAGGACTCATGTTGGAGAAGTTACTAAAGGACTGTCTTCCATGGGTGGGACCCCACCCTGGAGCAGGGGAAGAGTGTGAGGAGGAACAAGCAGCAGAGACAACTTGTGATGAACTGACCACCATCTCTGTTCCTTGTCCCTCTGCACTGCTTGTGGGAAGGAGGCAGAAGAGGTGGGAGTGAAATTGAGCCTGGGAAGAAGGGAAGAGTGGGAGGGGAAAGTGTTTTAAGATTTGGTTTTTATTTATCATTATTCTACTTTGACTTGATTGGCAATAAATGAAATTAATTTCCTCAAGTTGACTCTGTTTTGCCCACGACACTACTTCCTGAGTGATCTCCCTGTCGTTATCTTGACCTCCAAGCTTTTAATCGTATTTTCTCTCCCCTTTCCAGTTGAAGAGGGGGAACGATCAAATGACTTGATGGGTGTCTGATGCCTAGCCAAGGTAAACTCACCACATCTGTAGATGGCCATTTAATCCAAGTCTGTCTAAGATGGGATGAAAGTGCATGCAGCAACTGGGTCATCATGTGAAACACAGCTTTGAAACTTCCCACGATGGCTCCTCATTATAGCATAAGCTTAGCCTTTCACACTACATTTCAGAGCAGATGCTTTTCATATCATTTTGTATCATTTCCCACAACACAGCAGTTTTATTGACAAGTAGAATCCTTAAATCTTTAAGTAAAAGGGGGTATTGCTCCCCTTAAAGAAACATTTTGATGGAGGGTCTAAATAACCAGCCATATTTAATTAATGAAGATTAGATTTTAAGAAGTGTTACAGGTATTGGTGTGTAGTAGAGAAGGATTTTGAATATTGATGTCTGATATAGAGCACCTGAAGAAGGAAACAGAGATCTAAGGAAGAAAATAGGTATGGTCTTAACAACAAGAAAGCTCTACTGTGAAAAACAATAGGCAAGTTGTAAACACATAAATATTCTGCAAAAGTAATAATGCAGAAAAGCCTTTCCTTCCTTTTACTGCTATATCCTATGGCAAGCATGAAAGAGAAAATGCTCTATAAATTGTCATTTTACCAGCTTCCTTTGAACAACCACATAAAACTTAGCTTTGCTTCGATGTCATTTGCATTAAATTTTCATGAAGGTAATTCACTCCATGTTGCATTCTGCTTTGTGGTAATAGTTCCCCCCTCCTTTTTCTACAGGCCTAACAAGTATTTGTTTACTAGCATCATATTTTCTGAACTGCTTCCAAACTTCAAGTTCTTTTTGCCTCAGCCACAGGAGAGTCTTCCCAGGAGCTTGACAGTGAATATCCAGAGATTATTAATTGTATTCAGACCAGCCTTTAGTGTAAAGCTGCTATAGGATTACCATGTGGAATTTCCCATACTTAAATTATGTTGAAATATCCAATTAGTGTATTGTAAGCAGGCATGAATTTCATTGTAGTTAAACATTTGCTGACAAGATGGCCTTTCAGTTTAGCTTTGTGCATTGAGAGAAGAAATCTGATCTCATATGGCTTTCTTTTGAGCAAATTCTCAAAATACTTTCCCATTAGATCTATTCCCTGTTTAAGTAGCCTTTCTGAGTGAACAAGAAGAATCCTTTAAACATTCCAATCTTATAATGTGCAAAGACCATATTTGAAAAGAACGTATATTATTGATATTCACCATTCAAAGCAAAAAAGTCTAGAAAGCAAAGTGGAAGATGTGGTTCAAATTGCATACATACATATTTCTAAATGAAAGTTATATGGTGGTATTATGCTAAATTAAGTCTTGAGGGAATAATACTACAAAATATTTTTATTTTTTGATCATATATTAAATATTTTAATATCTGAATTATAAATATTTTACCATCTATACAATTTAAATCTGAGTATTTTCCTGAACAAGATTTGCTGTGTAAAACTAAAAGAAAACTGCAGCACTTTTTCCTGTTTTCTTTGAGCAACAGTCTTCGCTGGCAAGGGCTCTAGCCACATTGCCCAAGTTGCAGAAAGCAAAAGCAGAGACTGGGAGAATGAACTGCCTACTGTAGCAGAAGACCAGATTCAGGAACATCTTAAGAACTTGAACGTGCACAAGTCCATGGGACCTGATGAGATGCATCTGTGTATCCTGAGGGAACTGGTGGATGAAGTTGCCAAGCCAGTGTCTGTCATCTTTGAGAAGCTGTAGTCCGGTAAGGTTCCCATTGACTGGAAAAGTGGAGAAATAACCCTAATTTTTAGAAAGTGAAAAAAGGAGGACCTGGGGAACTACAGGCCCATCATTCTCACCTCTATGCCTGGCAAGATCATAGAGAAGATCCTCCTGGAAACTATGCTAAGGCACACAGAAGATAAGGAGGTCATTTGTGACAGCCATCATGGCTTCACTATCATGCCTGATCAATTTGGTGGTGGCCTTCTATAATGGGGTTACAGCATTAGTGGACAAGGGATGACCAACTGACATAATCTACCTGGCCTTGCGCAAGGCATTTGACACTGTCCCACATGACATCCTTCTCTCTAAATAGAAGAGATACGGGTTTGATGGATGTACCACTCAGCGGATAAGGAATTAGCTGTAGGGCCACAAAGAATTGTGATCAATGGCTCAGTGTCCAAGTGGAGACCAGTGACGAGGGGCATTGCCCAGGGGTCAATATTGGAACTAGCCCTGTTTAATGCATTTATTGGCAACATGGACAGTGGGATAGAGCACACCCTCAGCAGGTTTGCTGATGACCCCAAAATATGTGGTGTGGTCAACACGCTGCAGACAAGAGATGCCATTCAGAGGGACCTTGACAGGCTGGATAGGTGGACCTGTGAGAACCTAATTAAGTTCAACAAGACCAAGTACAAGGTCCTGCACGTGGTCCAGGCAATCCCAGGCACAAATACAGGCTGAGTGGAGAATGGATTGAGAGCAGCCCTGAGGAGAAGGACTTAAGGGTGCTGGTGGATGAGAAGCTCAACATGAGCTGATAACGTGTGCTTGCAGCCCAGAAAGCCAACCGCATCCTGGGTGCACCAAAAGAAGCGTGGCCAGCAGGTTGAGGGAGGTGATTCTGCCCTGCTACTCAGCTCTCATGAGACCCTACCTGGAGAACTGCGTCCAGCTCTGGAGCCCCCAACATAAGAAGGACATAGACCCATTGGAGCAAGTCCAGAGGAGGGTGACGAAGATAACAAGAGGACTGGAGCACCTCTCCTTTAAGGACAGGCTGAGAGAGTTGGGGCTGTTCAATCTGGAGAACAGAAGGCTCCCACAGGATCTTATAGTTGTCTTCCAGTACCTAAAGGAGGGTTTTAAGATAGACGGAGAGAAACTCTTTAGCAGTGCCAGTTGTGATAAGACAAAAACCAATAGTCTTAAAATAGAGGGAGGCAGATTTGGACTTGATATAAGGAAAAAATTTTTTACAATGAGGATGGTGGAACACAAGAAGAGGTTGCCCAGCAAGGTGGTTGATGTCCCATCCCTGAAACCATTCAAGGTCAGGTGGGACAGGGCTCTGAGCAACCTGATTTAGTTGAAGATGTCCTTGGTCCTTGCAGGGAGGTTGGACTAGATGACCTTCAAAGGTCCCTTCCAACCCAAAATATTCTATAATTCTATGAATATCCCCAATCAGGCCTTTTTTTTTTTTTCCGCAGTATGCCTGATCATCAAGAAAGTAGTTACATTCTTGCTTTGAAATTTAAGTTACTGTTGTAGTTTAGCCCTGATCAGGACCAGACTACGCAGTCACTCTCTCACTCCCCCCACCCTCCCAGAAAATAGGAAGAGATAATATAAGGAAAAAGGCTCGAGGTTTGAGATAAGGACAGGGAGAAATTCTTAAAGTTACCATTACAGGCAAAACAGACTCGACTTGGGGAAAACTATTTGTTTGCTATTAAAACCAAAGCAGGATAATGAGACAGAGAACAAGATAACCTCTCCCCACCCCTCTGTCTTCCCGGGCTTAACATTATCTCTACTACCTTCCCCAAACCCAGCACAGGGGGGAAGAGGGAATGGGGGTTACGGTCAGTTCATCACATGTTGTTTTACTCCGCTGCTTCATCATCAGGGGGAAGAACTCCTCACATTCCTCCCCTGCTGCAGCGTGGGGTCCCTCCCACGGGCTACAGTCCTTTGTGAAACTGCTCCGACATGGGTCATTTCTTCCACGGGGTGCAGTCCCTCCGGAATGGCTGCTCCAACATGGGCCCTCCAAGGGCCACAGCCTCCTTCAGGCATCCACCTGTCCTGGTGTGGGGTCCTCCACGGGCTGCGGGTGGATCTCTGCTCCTCCATGGACCTCCATGGGCTGCAGGGGCACAGCCGGCCTCACCATAGGCTGCACCACGGGCTGCCAGGAGCAGCAGCATTACTCCTCCCCCTTCTTCTTCACTGACCTTGGCATCTGCAGCCGTTCCTCTCACAAGATATTTTTTACAACAGGCAGGCAGATGCCTCTCAGGTTCTCTTCACCACATCTCTTCTCCACCTCTTGCTGCCGGGCTGGGCCAAGTTGGGTCCAGACAGTTGCCCAGCAGGAGGCCAGGGGGCGAGGGCCAGAAGGCACACATGGCTCGCACCTCCCCCTCTCTGCCCCCGCTCAATGTCTTCACATCTTCTCTTTCTCTTTTTATTTTTCCTGTTTTCCTTCTTAAATATGTTATCGCAGAGGCATTATCACAGAACATTCTGCTACCAATTGGCTCGGCCTTGGCCAGCAATATGTCTGCCCTAGGCCCGGCTGAGTCCACTGAACAAAGGGGAGCAACTTCTAGCAGCTTCTTGCAGAAGCTACCACTGTAGCCCCCCCTCACTAAATAAAACCAGAACAGTTACCAAGTATTGATAAGAGAGCAAGAGATATTTCATAGCTGATTTTTTTTTTTTTTTTTATCTGGTAGCAACAACTTCAGACACATTTATACAGAGAAGAGTCTAACCCTGTAGTTGGCATGTTTTTTAACTTTGTTGTTTAACTTTGTTAATTGGAATGAGTTATTGTGAAATAAAGATGGACTGTGAATGTGAGAAGATCAATAGAGTGAGTTCTCTTCTGAAGTCTAAGGCTTGACAAACAACCAAACAGTAACAGCTCAGGTAAGTCTGTGCTCTCAATTTTCAATTTTACTTTTAAAGAAAACTTAAATATTTTTAACTGATATAATTTTTCTCTCATGTCCTACTTACCATGGAAACTGTATAAAACAATGGATTTCACTTTATTATCATGATTACTTTATGAATACCATATACGTTTTGAAGGATGCTAGTAGCTTGTCCTAGCAACCAATAGGTTGGATCCTTGACAGAAATTATTATGCTTATGAACATGAATAGGTTTTATTTGGAGTCTTGATGTTCACTTAAATGTAATGCAACACAAGGATTTTTATTTAAATTTTACTTTTTAAAATAGAGATAAATATTGCCATTTTCTTATTTTATATTATTCTTCTTTTATGGTACAGTTTTGCTCTAGCTCTGTTCTTGGCTCTCTGGGATATTGTAAACGAATTTTAGCTCTTGTCTTTCCTGTTGCTGAAATTCTTCAGACACCATGGAATTTTTTTTTTTTTTTCATTTTTCAGTGAATGAGAATACTGAATTAGCCTAATCTCCAGATTGATTAAAAAATTCCTTTGTTCAGTCATGTTCTGTTATCTGTTATTGGATTTAGATCAAGTTTGATGTTAAATATGGAAAACTATATGCTAACAGATTTCAATTTCGGTTCCTGCTAACTCCAACATATGTCAATGACAGAAGAATGTAGTGGGTAATGATGCTCTAGCAAGTCATTCTCCTCCCTTGAGAATTAATGTGTGCGTATGGCTGCTGTTAGAAGAAGTCTTAGGCATAATCCTTTGCATTTAATAGTGAGTTTAATTTATTCCTAAATTTTTGTTGTTAACAAATTTACAATCACAGCAGCATTACACAGATTTCATATTAAATTGTCTATGTTGCTTGTATTTTTATACACCAGTGCAGGGAAAGAGAGGAATTGCATGTTTTTAAAGACCTTCCCTATTCTTGGACACATTATTGCTGGTCTTATAGACCTTAAGTAACTATGAGAACAGCTGAATATAATATTGCTGCTTCATACTTCCCAGTCTGAGGATACTGATCTTTTATTTTGGAGGAAATTGCCTTAGTTTATATATTATTGATTACTCTGGATAATTGTTAAAATGCTGCAGCAGCACACATTTACAATATCAGTTGTTAGCTAGCTCTGAACTTTTCACTGCTGCTTTATGGTTGCTCCAATGTGGGATCATGTTCCAGTGATGTCAAAGTCCAGTTCAGTTACTGAGTGCAAACTGGTGTGGTTATGAATCTCCATGTTTATAAGACCTTTCTCTTGGAGCACTGTGAATTTTCTAAATCTCCAATATGGTTTCTTGTTTACTCAAAATAAGTTAAATATGAACGGAAAGGTGGGAAATTAGCCATTGCTCTTTGGTTCCAGTAGATGGATAACACAAAACTCTGTAATATCTGAGATCTTAATAAATCTTCACATTTTTATCTTCAGAGAATGCTTTTTGTGTAGGGAAGAACTATTATACCCGTTTCATAGGCAGACAACTGAGATTCAGAGGGACGAATCTGTGTGAGAGCTGAAAGAGAGGCACTTAATCTCCCATTGAGGAACTAGCAAAGATATTCCAGCTGTTGATTTAAGCGGAATGCTTATGTTTCAATGCCAGAAATAGAATTTCTACTGCTGATATGTACCATATCAAACTACTGCTGAGCAACAGAAATATCAGTGGATACCATACGCCAAGCCTTGTCAGAATCTCCAGCAAAATACAGTAGTAATGAAGATGTATCACCTTTTTTACTCATGAGTGCCATTAGATTGTCTTTAAGTGACAAGTTCTAATCTACTCTGATTTGAAACAGAATTCAACTGTTTTCCTAGTGAGTGGGAAAGCTAGGTTAATCTCTTGGTCCAAGTCTAAAGGATGTCTTTTCCATCCCAGACTGAATAATGCAACCGTCAGAACATGCAGTAGAACAGATCAGGTTCATAAGTAATGTATAGGAGAGGATGTATACAAAACCAGTTCAAACAGATGTGCCGTGACACTAATTCCTAAGCAGAGCCCTGGAATCCAAGTGATACCTGATTTAAACATCATCCAGGAACAAAATTGGAAGATAGGGCTGCAGAGCATTAGGATTTAGAAGGTTTTTGTCAATGGTCCACTTCATAAACTTCAGTGATACAAAAGTTCACATGCTGTAGGACTGCATGCATCTGCAGATTCAGATGTCACTTGAGTAGTACTTAAAGAATCTCAGTGGCATCTCAGTGCTTGTGTTCGTCATGTAGATAAAAATGTGGATTTATCTGTAAGTCTTTTGCCAGAATAGGAAAGAATTCAGTTTTCTAGACTGCTCCTACTATAGAGTTTTCTGGCTTCTCTCATTTTCATAGCTATTACACCTTAAGAAGTTGTAGGCCTACTGGTTACAGTAGCCAATAAGATCTGTTCTCCTATACAGTTGTACTTGCAAGTAGCATGATTATCTAGGCAATGCCTTTATGTCATACTTTAAAATGTAGTTTCTTACACCTTTTTATAGTCTATTAATTCAGAGCGAAAAATGTAAATAGTCACTCTAAGAAGTTTCAGAGCTCTTAACTCAGACTGTTCTTGTTTTACTCACCTTAATATTTAATAATTTTACACTATATATTGACAAAGTGGCTGTTACAGTACCTAGAAAAACATGATGCTGAAACAGGGACTGAAGTCCTGAGCTGACAGTTTAATACATTCTAAAATAACAGAACTACTTGCTTTATTGTGTATTTATTCTCTGTCAAGTTATTTTCTATATGGTCTAATTTGTAAGGAAAAAATATATTTTTTTTTTCCTATGCCGTTTGTTGTAGAGCAGCCCTGACAAGTGATCCTTGTGGTGATAGGGTATATTGGGCCTTTGATTGCTACCAGCCGCACAGAGTATCCTTTGTTGCAGTTTCTGTGTAGATGCTCTCTGTTTGATTTTTCAGGTGTGTGGTGCATAAAAATGTGTGCTTACTGGAATTTGCTTTTAGAGAAGATAATTTTTATGAAAACCTGAAAAGAAAATCACATTTTCCTACTGCATTCTAAAGATAATAAATGTGGCGTTATATCTAAGCTATTTGTATCACTGACACACTTTGAGACCAAAGGGACTAATATCATGCTTTATAATGTGACAAATGATGTTGAGGTTAGGATTCCTCTGTGGTGAAAGAGGTGGCTGCAAGAGCATTCAGAGAAGGCTCCATGTAGAGCACTTCTGCACCCTATATGATACATGTGTGCATGGAAAAATCTCTAACTGTATAGGTACCTAGTGCTTACGGCATTATTATTGCATTTGTTAATTAGATACTTTATACCGTCACGATTTTGTCATGTTTGTGTTCATTTATACTTCATTGTTGAGAAACTCTATTCTAAAAATCCTTTGACATCTGACAATTCTCCTGAGGCAAGTGAAATTTTGGCATGCTTATCTCTCAAGCAGAAATTAAGGACACAGTACTACATCAGATCTAGAATGGTCACTTGAAGAACTTTGGTGAGCTTGAGAAGTAAACAGAATCTTAGAAAGATGAGAGAAAAATATGGCCCTTGTTCTTCTCTAGCATCAAAGACACTGTAATAGCGTCCAAAAAAAAAAAAAGAAAAACCCTACCACTCAACCAATCTTTTGTTGGATTGATTAATTTAATTTTAAAATAAATTATTTATGATGGGCAAAAGGTGATCGTCTCTTTTCTATTACTACCAATTCATCTCATGATGACTGAATTGCTAGTACCTCAGCCAGGATTTGGGTTTACTGTGACCCAACAGTATAAAAAGGAGCATAAAAACCAGACTTTAAAAATGTCAGTCACTATTCAGAAGGTGTTGTAAAGTATATCGGCTAGTTTCTATAGGCTAGTTTTTCTAAGAGCAGTGGAATATAAAGATGATGTGTTCTTGTGAGGGAAATCTCTTGACTTAAATTTATGATCAGCACAAAAAGTAAGATAAAACCACAAAAATTAGGAAAATATTTAACCAAATCCTTTCTTGCAAGACTGTTTTGTACAGATTATTCTGCTGAATGTCCTTCATTCTCAGTAGAAGACATTATTTCTTACTACTGATTCTTCTGAGAAAATTTGTTTTCTGTAGCACACATTTTGTAAGACATGAAAGTGATGCTGTTTCAGGACAGTAGAATGCTAGTTCCTCCAGATGTGATGAAAGCAATGGCTCATAGGAAAAAAGTCCATGCTTTTGAGGAAAATATGAAACATGAGCAGGAAAAAATAATTTTTCCATATATTTGCCATTGTCAAATGAATTGGAACAACACATTTGTTACAAAACATAGACAAACACTTTTTCTATGTGATAAAAAGACTATGTCCTATTGGGAGACCCTTTGAGTTTTGAAGTAGGAAGGCTGTAGGTACAAACCAGAGAATCAATCACACTATCTGCTTTGATAACAATAGCTAAATAAAAAAGAAATGTGTTTATTTTGATAAGTTTATTGAATCTATTTGGCAAAGCTAACATCCTCCTCCTCTTTTATATATTGTTCTTAGAGAGTTTAGACTTTTTTGAATTAATTTATAACTAGGTGTTATTTTCTTAAAAGTTTCAACAATTGTATTTGTTCTGTACATAGTTTGCAATAATCAGATGAGAAATTAAAAAATCAAGATATGATGGCTAGCACTATCTTGACGTATTCCCCCAGATTAGTCTTTCTGTTCCCTCAATAGACATCAGATTTGAAAATACTTTTCTAATTCAAGTAGTTGTATTTATAAGGTCATCCCTCAAAACTTCTGTCAATTCTTGTATGTTTCTGCTGTCTTACAGACTTGATGGAATTTTGATTAAAAATGCATATATTTGGTCTAGTTTTAACTGTGAATTAAAAAAAAAAAAAGCAGCAGCTTCAGAATGCTTGCTTGTATAAGGCTCGGTTGTTTCTTATTATTTATTAGGCTTCAATTTAAAATTGAAGGTATGAAATAGATTTAATGTTATGCTTTGATTCTGGTATTGTTTACAAGTCAGCTTAGCTCTGAGGTTTTTTTTTTCCCCTGTATTTAATAAGCAAAAGCTAATCTTACTGCATTTATATCCTTTATTTACTATTTCTTTATTCTCCATTTTAGTGGAAGCTTTTTTTGGAACTTTATTAGATTGTCTGTGCTTAACAAGAAATATTTTTCAGTTCACTGTAAAAGTTCCTGACTAGACTGAAGCCTGAGATATTTTTTTCTGCTATACATGAATACTATAATTCTTAAGCAATTAAAATGCTGAAGGTAACATTTCTGTACTCATTTAGTTATGAAATAGATTGTATTCCTCCTGAACCAAAAGAAAGGTAGATTTTTTAAATGCATATTTCATTTTCATTTGCAAAACAAAATATGGAAAGTACCTTGTTTAAGCTATGACTTTCCTAATACCACACCACCACATGTAAAAATAGATTATGATATTAGAAGAGTTACTGAAAAATAAACCAACAAAAGACATGTTTCTTCTGCCAGGGTGCCTATCATGTTCTAGATCAGAAATTACTCCAGTGCTCCAAGAAGTTATATTATTCAGCTAGGGAAAAAGCAAAAGTTGTTTTTCTAAGACAGTGTGAAAGTAGGAGAAGGAGGATATGCTCACTATGAGTAGAAATTCCCTGAAATTTATGTTACATTTCCACTTTCAAAATACACATAAGTAATAAACAAAATTTAGGAAAAGTCAGTGTTTAAATCGAGAGTAGAATAGTACGAATCTGATTTTCAATTCGGCAAGGCTCTTACTGATGCCAAACAACACTGATCATACTTATAGAACAATATTGTGTCTATGCAGAGTATACCTGGGTTTCTTCAGTAGTAGGGCAGAAGGCGTTCTTACATCAGGCTTTTGCTTCTGTGTCAGACAAATGCTCACTTAATTGCATCTTCCTCAACGATTTTGCAAGGTCTCCCTGAAACTGAATATAGTCGTCTTTATTTTAGGGAGGAAAAGGAGGAGAATTAGGTTTCCCTCCCTGCACAAACAAATGCTATGTGTTTTATGTAAAGTATTGAAATAGTTATGGGTAAAAATACCTTTTGGAAAAAGAGTGAGTCTTGTATATTCTGCATGAGTGGCATAGCAATTACCCAACTATATAACACACAATAATTATCAATTATTTTTCCTCTGCTGTGTTTTGAACCCACTCCAGTTTCCTGAATGCTCTCTGGGAATGCCCTGCTGTTGGTGGAGATGGAGATTTTGATGGAGAAATACTTAGTACATATAATGTAATATATATGATCATGAGCTAGACGCCGAGTTACTCAACACTGAAATGATTCAAACACTCTGGGCATAGAAGCAAACAATTTTAGGGAACCTTTTTGGGGAAGCATATGTTCCTAGAGACTTCATGTAGCAATTCAGTGGAGAAGCCAAGGATCAAAACTGACATGGAGTATGTACCTAAAATGGAGAACCAAAGGAAAGCAGGAGACAATGGTGATGTTAAAAGAACTATCGGTCACCATGTGCATTAATAGATAACTTCACAGTACTGAACCTTGGTTTGGGTTAATAGACATGTCTACCCTTTAGGAATCTCAGTTGTTTTGGGAAGAAAATTTCCATACGTATCCTGGAAAATTTATAATATTCCTGTTGTTGAGTCTAGAGAAATTTTTGTAGTATTGACAAAATATAAAAAGATTTGTTGGAACTTCGGGAAATAGCTTCTAGTTATGATTATGCCAACAACACTATTAGCTTCCATACCATTATCTACAAAGAAGTTTGTATTGCAATATTCTGTTGCAAAACAAAATCTCTCAGCAAAATGATTAATTCTTCATTTCCCACCCCCTCTTCCTCCTCCCCAACCCCCACCCCCTCAATTTAATATTTTATTATAGAATGCACAGAATGCAATTTTAATGCAATTTGTAGTGACTTCCTGGTACTGTTTGCACTTGCAGGATTTCTTATTAATACTTTGGAAGATCTAACCTACTCTTGCAAAAGTAGTAGTTGAATATGACTGTCTTTCTCTAGTGGCTGATCCAAATTAGACATTACCATGTCTCTCATGTCTTTCTTCTAGGGAGTTAAACAGGAAAAGCTGATATTCCTAGCTAAGATGATGCTAAACCCAGTCTTTGAAAGCTTTCCAGGCAGACAGGGAACTACTTCCACACCGAAGGGATGTAGATTGTCAGAGAGCATATGGTTTCTTCCTCTAAATCTCATTCAGTGTGAAAACAGCAAAAATTTTTATCCTTTAGCTGTCAGATATGTTCATATGCACATACTATAACAACAAAAAATGCTATCCTTGAGATTTCCCATTATTATTTTTGTCTTATATGTGAATTTCTACACTTGCATGTGCATTGCATTTTTATTTTCATTCTTTCCCATAGAAATGAGGCCATTGTAGTTGTAATAGTCATACTTAGAAAGCTGCTTGGTATGTTTGTTGATTATTAGCAATTAAGCATTTAAATGTTACTCAGCAGCAGTATGGAATTTACTTGGTTTAATCCTTTATTGTGTGATGATTATTTGAAAATTCAATAAAATGCTAGTATAAAAAGGTAGTAATACTAAAAAAAATCTGATAGATATTCAATACTATATGACTGTAGACTGAGAAACAATACAGCAGTGCTGATTATCTGATTTATAATGAAAGACAGCTTATGGAGTTAATCTTGGATCTATGAAACAAGAGATTAGCAAAACAACTCAATTGTTTTAACTATTGTTTATGCATTTCATTTTGATAAAAATAGCCTGCACTACGAGAGTCGATTCAGCTCTAGCATTTTACCTGAAAGGGGGAAAGTAGCATGCAGAACAATCAAGCAATTTTGCTTCTTTGTAGAGGAGAAATGGATAATTCAGCATTGAGATGAACACAGCTGTTTTTTTCAGCAACAGTGTCACATGAAGAGTGACAGATTACCTTTAAAGACTAAATGTGATTTGCTCAGAAGTCAAAGTAGCTAATGTATTTATACTCTTTATAATAGAAAAAAAATCTTTTCTTCTCACATAAATATTCCTGTAATTACTGTACATTTACAGTGTGTAATTGTAAGACCATTACTTGCGTTGTCTTTTATAAGCACAAATTCAGCCTCTCCTTTGGTCACCATGGAGAGTCTCTTTGTAATAGTACAAAGCAACTCTATTATATGAGGTATGGAAGACGGAAATAGGATAGAATACAAGGAAGCAGTTTATTTGTGGATATTGCTGCTGCTGCTGCTATTCCACATGCCGTGTGATCCATGTACAATCTGTCTCCTGCTGAACCAAGTGCCATATGTGTATTGATGCATTTGAAGATCCCATCAGTATGCAGGAAAACTTGCTTAAGCAATGAAAATATTTTCCTCATCAAGGAAGTTATTTGCTGCAAACTTTTCTCTGTGTAGCGTGGTTTTTGTTAATCAAGCTAGTCACCTCCTGTTTGCACGTGGGTGACGATAGGAGATATATAAACCTTTGACAAGCTCTAGCTGGCAAATGAGTGGGCATAGGGTGGAACTGAATCTACTGTGATACTGTGAAAACAGAAAAGGGGAGTGGATTCTACTCTGGTACCTTTCATGCCACTGAACCTCAGATATTTTCCTCAAAGGGCTATGTCCTGCATTATTCCACTGTCCGAGTCCCATTTACAGCCCAGCTTCACATTGTAACAATAACCTTTGGTTTTTTAGTGATTTCTTATCAGAGATAGGAAGAAGTGCTATAATGCACAAAGCCCTTATGGTCTTTGAAATAGTATATTGGTGTAAAACACATAATTATTAAGAAGTCTGTCAACAAATATCATTTTAACGTTTCAAACATTCTAGCTTGCATTCTGACAAAGGACATCAGAAACCTTCCTATCCTCACATTCTTCCAATATTACCCTCTTGTACATAGTATGAAAATTTGCATTAAGTAGTAGTAGTATGTATATAGTACCTTTCTTGTATATAAATAAAACAACAGCTTCACTTTCTATGCCCTTTGCTTGCTTGTGTGTCATACTAATAACTTCAAAATGTTCCAAAATCATCTTCATATATATATGGGAAAAATACAGACCTAAGTGTACCAACGGACTTTGTCTTATTTCCTCTGGTTGGACCTCACACTTTGATGACCTCTTAACAGCTGTAGAAAGGAATATTCTTTGAAAACCTCATGCTGCAGGCAATTGTGCATAAGTTGAGGCTACACTTGAGATATGAAGGCAATTGATCTCTCTCCTAACTAGAAACACCTTCTCATACTGGAGTTTCATTTGCCTGGAGAAAAATACAAATGTGGTAGCGGCATTTTCACATGCAGTTAAAGGTTGTGTTAGCACTTTTATTTTAAAAAGTTTTCTAACTTAGCTATTAAAAAAAATTACTTCAGGATAACATTTGTTTTTCACAATTAAAATTAAATATAGCAACATATTGAGTAGAAAGGTGAGAATGGAAGCAAAGAGGGGGGAAAGCATTGAGGGGAAATAAAATTTTCCTCCAGACATGTTTTTTTTTTCCCTTTAATAGCTGAAAAAGAGCTATGACCCTTAAAACAACAAAAAAAAAGTACTTATTTGTATGAAAGTTTCATTATAGCATTCTAGGAAACAATAGTATATTTTATTTTGATAAATGAGCACGTGCAGTGACTGATTTCTAAAGGCTGTCTTATTCTTAAAAGATAATTATCTTTGGTCTTGCTATAGTTCGTGCTGTACTTCAATGGAAGGTTGCATTTATGCAAAGAGACTGGAAAAGAGGTGAAAGAATTGGGTAGGAAGTCCAAAGAAAGTTTAGGAGGCATGAAGATGAGATAAATTGGGAAAAATAAAATGTAAATATTAATTGTGAGAGAATGATAAAAATGGAAAGAATCTTGATCTTTGTTGTAAAAAAAGAGTGAGAACATTATGAAATAGTGAGTGACAGCTGGAGAATTTAATGGAAACCTAGACAAAGCAGACAAATATACATATATGGATATTCAAATATCCAAATAGGATAAAGTCCTATATAGAAAATCATAAAAAAGTTGCAGGAAAAACATTTATATGAAAGGCAGAAATAAAATAAAGACTACATAGTGTTCTCATTTTAATACTCTCTCTAGAAAGCATTAGAGCTGTAATAGTGATTGCTAGTATAACAAATGCAGTGATTATTTCAGAACTGACCAAAATCTTTTTCTAGCCTGGATCTGGGACCTGAAAAACATTATTAGAAGCTTTTGGGTTTTCTGATGCCAAGCTTCTACTAGACAGATTTCAGTTTCCAAAGCTTTTCATGTGCAGTCCAGTGTTGGCAACTCAAAAGTAGTATGAGAAAATTAGCAGATGTTTGGAAATGTTACAAGCCTAGCTCTCAGTTTCTCCTTTAGAAAATACAGACTTTTTGTTTCCCTGTCTCTGTTACACAGATGCTGCAACCCCTCACCTTCAAGTGATATTAATGTGAACTCTGCTGGTAAAAGATGAGAGGACCACAGATTCCACAAAAGAATAGGAGCACTTCCAGTTGAGTCAGAGAACACTGCTGGATCAGAGTGAGAATAGAAAGGACAAGGGACATTTTTAAATAAAGTACTGGATAGAACTTCAAAAAAGTTATCAGATTAATAGTGTGAAACCAACTTATATATCAAAGCCTAAGTGTATGAAATTTTAGAGTAAAGGTATGTTATTGTAGAAGGCTTTTTAAAAACCATTTTTAACGAAATGCAGTGTAGTGGCTGCCAAAAACCATAGATTGATTCACCATAATAAGATGCATACCTTTCTGTAGGAAGAAAATCTTATAACACTCAAAGTTGTTTTTTCCCTGAAAAAGTGAGTGACATGCTTATAAATACTACTGTAAAGTATGAATAACTGTAATTAATTTTACTTTATATTCTTCAGATTATAGAAAAGGTGACCAGTAAGTCAGATAATTTTCTCCATTTTCAGCTTTGAAGTCTCATTTAATCAATTACAATATAATCTGTGTGGTCATAATATTCATTCCGGTTGAACTTTGTGGTCATGTACAGTGCTGGATACTGTATAAAGTGATGGTTCAGAAGTGGAATTCACAGAACTGATGTGTTTATGTCATGAATTACCCACTCCTATTATGACTAAATAAGCCATTTCCAGTCAATCATGAAATGGTTTCTTTAAATAAAATTGTCCAATAACCTTTTTTTTTTTCTGATTTAAATGTATGTCCTACCAATGTCGCATCATATATGCGTATATTCAGGTACAACAGTGCAGACTAAAAGTATAGATCTTGAAACAGCATCAATTCGCTTTCAACAGGCTTTATCGCTTTAGCATTATTAAAACTCAATCTTTCTTTTGCCAATTCTTATGCAGCAAAACAATTTTGGGACCAAAATGAAAGTAAGTAGATGCAACAGATTAAATTCTTCACATAACTAAGGGTTTGTAGGAGTGGAGCTAAGTGGAAAGTTATTATTTGTTCCAAGTGTACGTCTTGCTTTCTATCTCTCTGTATCCCTCACTTTGATTTAAATGATCGTTTACCTTGTTTTAATTAAATAATAAATTTTGTAATCATGATTGGAAAAAGGGTTCTTATTTCCACACTAAGTATTTAATCTGAAATTTTAAGATGCTGAAGACATTAAAAGGTAAAGGAAATAAGCTTTATCTGCTAATCAAGAATATCTGAAGAGCCCAACACCGTACAGTAGAAATGCTATACAGTCCTATTCTATTAAAATTAAGAGGAAACTTTTAGTCATGCTAGACTCAGCAGAAGATGAAATAGAAAAGAATATATGAACTAAAATATTATATTACTTTGCATAGTCAGGTAACAGAGCATTTGGTGTTGGGCTTCATTTTGAACATCCAACAAGACAATGTTTATAGCTGTTAAACCAGGTAAC
Source organism: Ardeotis arabs (assembly GCA_011801015.1). Lineage (NCBI taxonomy): Eukaryota > Metazoa > Chordata > Aves > Otidiformes > Otididae > Ardeotis > Ardeotis arabs. The sequence continues at coordinate 44,135 of JAAGAY010008617.1, forward strand.
TAAAAGTTTTGGCAAGGCTGTGAGCAAAGTTGATTTTTGTGCTGAAGACACAAGACAGATGAGAAAGACTGGTTTCATTATCTTTGCAGAGAAAATTGGTTCTTCTGTTTGAGAAATTAGAAAACTTTGGATAATTCATTCAAATAAGTAAATAACAAGAAGAAATTCATTTTATCATGTCTCTTTAAATCTGTACTATTGCTCTCACCTTGTCTTTTCACTCGAAACCTAGTGTTAGTAATGCAGGCAGCCTGCTGTGGCCAGAACAGTAGTTTCATAAAACAGGGTAGTGGTAATGATGTCTACGAACCCTGTGGAGATAGCTTGAAACTTCTGACAGTTTCTTAATGAAATTAGGACTTTCTTTTTTTTTTTTGGAAATCTTTTTATTTCACTAATTGGACTGTATTTTATGGTGATGTAATACATGGTTAAAACTTAAATATGTATTGTGTCATTTTTTAGTTTCAATCTCTGTGTTCTTGATTTGTTTATTAACTGAGAACAATTACCCTTTTAGATAGTGTTATATATTCTCACTAGCTGAAATGGCCCTTAGAAGTTAAAATAATTACATATTCTATCATATTGACAACGAACCTTACCTGATAAAAATCTAAGCATTAACTAAAATGTAGAGTTTGTTCTACAGGAAAGGTTGGTCCGTGTCACTGAGTACCACAAATGGTTTTACGAGGAGTTAATTGTTCCATTTGTCTTAACTCAAACAATTAGAGGACCTGGTCACTAGGTCTGCCCACTGTGCAGTATCTTTTTGTCCACCGCAAGCTGCAGTGTAACAAGAAATGAGATTTGGAGCTGATCTTCATCCCACAAATAAAGTAAGTGCATCCAGATTTGGAAGATGACAGCAGTAATATTCCCCTAGTAAAGTTGGAGCTTAGCCCTGTTATACTTATTAAAAAGCCTATTCATACAAATTAAATCCATTCCATATCCTGGCCTCTTGATGACAGTTCCATTTTTTTTTTCTTGCCTGGTTTGAATTACCTCAAGTCTGTACCCAGAAAGAATTTATCCCTTTCAAGAGACTTCTCCAAGCCTATAATAAATTCACATGGGTCGTCCCATCAATATGGTGAATTTGCATTATTATTTCATTACGAGAAGGAAAAAAAAGAGGATTAGATCTCTTGCAGCATTGGCAGCGCCTAATTCAACCTGAACACATGATTAAAGCTGGCATTTATGACTTTAGCTGTCAAAGAAAACTAATTGTAAACTGAGAGCTGTGGATAATTATGGCCTTTGCTATTAAACCGTTTTTCTCCTATTTATGACAGGACAAACTACAGACAATGCTACTGCATTTAGTTCTGGGTTACTTGGAGTCTATTTATGCAAATGAAAATTGATCCAGATTCTCAAACTGATGGCTGTATGTAAACTTAGTTTCAATCATGTTGTAAAAGCCATGAAAAAAGGTGACCCTTGTGCTGCTATATCCATGACACTGCGTTTTGTATTGCCTCACTTGTAAGTCTCCTTCATTTTTAGTGTCTCTCAGGTTAATAATTTGTTTCACATGAATGCTATTGAATAAGTACGTTACTTAAACTATCTTCTTGCAGGAGATATTTTCCTTTGTTTTTTATCATTTTGTTATCTTGTAGAGCTGTGTACATCACAATTTTATAAAGTGCTTGTACATTTATAGAGAAAGGAGTCCCTGAGATTCTGGAATGAAAGTTGTGATAATAACAGGTTTAATGTGTTTTGCTGGGAAACACCACAGGAGTGGTTTAGGATTTTTGTCTTCACATTGCTTTTTTTTTTTTTTCCTTTTGCATTCCCCCCGCCTATTTGGTATGGATTCCAGACAGAAGAGATTAGACATGTGGAGAGCAGGAAATTCTGGATGTTGCAAATGATGCAAGCTACAATTTTTGAGCTTTTCTTGAGTTAGTGTTGACTGAAAACCAGAGTGCATTGACTTGGGCTTCTGACCTTTTAAAAGAAATATGAATAAAAAAGGACACATGAGTAAGAAATACAAAATTTGTGGAAAAATGTATAGGGAATAACTTTAAGACATATCACAATAAAGGAATTATGATCAAATAACAACTTTCTACGAGACAGAAAGAAATGCTTTTTCACAGTAAAGTGTAATTATTCATTACCCTACAATGCTGTTGTAACCAAATATAACTGGTTTACAAAAGAGTTAGCTTCATTAGTGACCTCTAACGTGACAGTCCTGGGTGTAATCCTTGGCCCAGGACTTCCTACATCTCTGCTTACAGAAGCTGGGAGAGCTATTTTCACTGTTCACTGTATTCTCTCCCTAAATACCTGCTGGAAACTGTGAGAGACAGGAGACTTGAAAACGGATTTTTGGTGTGACAGTTTAATGTAACGTTCACAGTTCCCAGAAGAAGGAAAACAGTGACAAGGGGCTTAGTAGGAGTGATAAAGCAGCAGAAGCAATAATTTAGGATGCAGTAATTAGGAAATCTTTTGGGCTTTATTAGTCATTGAAATAAAAAAGTAGTTGATGGCACCAGCAAAACAGAACAAAAATGTAAATATAAAAAGCTCCTTAGGCTGTAAGCTACAATAAGATACTGAACTACTATACACTGTGACTCAGATCTTAACCTAACTGATTTTATTAACCTCATGGTAGTTTTTTTTCAGTTTTTCATTAGTTACCTTCGAGGATCTGGGTCTTAGATAATGTTTTTCTGTGTGTTAAAACTGACTTTCTGATGGAGTAGTTTTTCATGGTGACCAAACGGGAAAAACAAACAAAAAAACCCCCAAAATAGACTTCCTCAGAACACAAATAAATGTGTTCTTTAACTACTGAACAAAATATTAAATGATTCAACCTTTGCCCTGGAGAAACTTATACTGCAGACTTACACCGCAGTTTTAACAACAGACAAAATACATACCCATACTTTTTTGTATGGTGCCTAAATCAAGAGACTGCCCATTTCAATACACTTGGAGAACATAGCTCCAGTTATGTTGAATTAGAGAGATTTACTTAAATATTTGAGTTGGTTGATATTCCGTCCAAACTTTCTGAGTTTTACTTACAGATTGTGGTTTGTCTGTATCTTTCTGTTTGCTGCATCTCTTTGCGGGCACAGTTAATTTAGGTCATAACTCCAATAATCTGCGTTTGCTGGATGTCGTCTGTTTCTTGTGAAACAATGTGTGCTATTTCAATCACATGGATCGACAACTGGATCAATTTAGATGCCAAACTCATTGTAAGCACTTACAGTTCATTTTTTTTTTAGCTATTTAAATTAATGTGATACCCAGACCAGTTAAATTAATTCCATTTAATGCAGGTATAAATTTGCATTGACAGGATGCAAGTGTTGACTGAATAATTCACACTGTAGAAGAAACAGATTTCTTGAGGAGTATATAATTAAGAAGATTTTTAACTGTTATTATTGTTTGATAGAATGTTGTCTCTCTCTAGGAGCTTGTGATGGAGAAACCTGGTAACTCAAAGGATTTAAGGTATTCTGAATAAACAATTGTCTGAATCAAACTGTTACACTCCTGAAAATAATAAAGATGGGGTCATAAAAGCAGTAACGTATTTAGAAAACCAAGTCAAAACAGAAAGTCAGACCCATTAAGGTGTTTAGATACTATGCTGACATCTACAGCCTGACTGATTTCAGAGGCAATTGTGTGCTGAATATTTCTGTCAATAAGATTTTCAATATTTAATCTTTGTTTATATATTTGTCAACTTTTTATGACACAGCCTTCAGGAACTTGGATTGGAGAAAAAAGCATAGAAAACAATATTAATAATATTAAAGCAAATTGAGAGTTTAAAATACAGCTAAGATAATAATAGGCTGTATCTGCAAAAGGAGACTACCAGCAAAACTTACCAACATAAGCATTAGATCTGAATATAATCAATTCTTAAGACAGTGTTTGCTATAAGGAGACAAAAGGTGAGGAAAGAAACAAAGGTCAAAAATATTTTCTTTTTTTTTTTTTATAAACTCTAGCACCCGTGAAATAAAGACATATTGTGCAATTGATATCTCACAAAAAAATAATAGAAAAAATTAGGAGCATATTGAAGAAACAATATGTATAGTAAAATTCTAGAAAATGCAACAGAACCTTAGCAAATCATAGGGAAAAAAATCTTTAAATCACAAAGAAAAGCCAAATGAGGCTATACTTTTTGTGTACATGAGAAATGGTAAAAAAATGTTAGTAGAATGTCTTTGAGGAGCAAGCTGGCCTCTTAGAATGGGATAAATCTATGAACTTGACTGTCTAGGTAGGAAAAGAGGTAATGTAAAAATGAAAAAGAAAATCTATCTTTTAATTGGAAACATCATGTCACCAGAAATAGATATTCTTACCAAATACACAACGGACTACTCTGAATGTTTTAAAGACAATTATATATTCAACCAAATAGGAAAACAATTCTGGATTTTGAAATTAATTTTAGTGACTTCAAAGGTCTCTAAATGCATGACTAAGGTGAAATAAGTTTACTAGTGCCATCAGAAAGAAAAAAGGAGACTTGGCAGTGGTGGAAGGTATTCACTGAGGTGAAAAGTAGGGCTTTAGGAATCATTAGTATGACAGCTTTGCTCACTCTGTGGATCAGTGACTTGCAGAAAGGAATATACAACTTTGTTTTTCAACCAAATCTATTTCTAAAGAAAACTGAAGTTATGCATTATAATAATTCACAAGAACAGGAGGAATGAATAGAGAAGGAGGAAGTATATCAGTTCAACAAGAATAGAATATGAATTAAAAAAAAAAACCCAAAACACAACAAAACATTTTCTAGTGGCAGTACATTAAAAATGTCCATCAGTAGAGAGTCTACAACAGAACTATTTAATAGAAACCTGCAAAAGTCTTCACGTAAGACTTCAGGTCAACCAGAGAATGTCATAAGTAATTATTCTAGTATGACATCAATAAAAGCCAAGAATATACTTTGGACTGCAGCACTGATAATGCCATGGAAAACATAGCATACAACTGAAAGGAAAAAAATATGACTAAGGACAATTAGACCCTCTAGAATTTTAGGTATACAAAGATTGTCAAAAGAATGGTTTCAAGGGAAAGAGTTGATATGTGACAAGGAAAAATGTTGTTGATACAGTGATACAACTCGAAAAGGGTAGGCTGCTGCAGCAAGAGTAAATAGACGTGACTAATTAGGTGAGTAGCTTTGTTCAAAACAATAGTTTGCAAATTTGGAAGTGATGGAAGGAAACACCACAATGTGGTGAGGCTGTCATTAGATTTCAGATATTTTTAAATTTAGGAAGAGATTTACATTTATGCTGTTAAGAAGCATACTGAGAATTTTTGTGACAGCATGATTATTGTGTTTAATTAAGGAGAAGGAAATTCATGTTTTAGGGCTTTGTTTCTCCTTAAAAAATTAGTATAAGATCTAATGGGTGAAAACCTTTCAACATCTGTCTACTAGGTGATTGATACACTTTCTTGCATCTACTGAGTGCTATCTCACTTCTGATTTAATGAGATAACACCTATGACTTAAAACCCTTTTCTGGTCTGTGGAAGGGCTCCTCCTGACTTTCCTAGAGGTTGGATCTGGCCCATATGTCTTTTATACAAATGGATGGGAGGGAAGGAGATATTACTTCCTGACTTCCTTCTGTTCTCAGGATAGAGTACCCTTAAACACTTTCAAGAGTGATATGGTGAGACTATTCTTTGCCATGAGAAATATAGTCATGTAAATTATATTCTTAAAGAATTTCCAAGAAGAAATACTTTTTTTCCTTTTCTTTTTTTTTTTCTTTCCTTTTTTTTTCCTTTATATTTTCCTCTCTTTTTTTTTTTTTCCCCCCAAACCCACTAGAACTATGCCGTGGAAACCTTTCTCTCTTTTATGATTTTTTCATTTCCATTTCTGGCTTTCTGGCTCGGAAGCCTTTTCTTCAATTGCTTTGCCAGAAACCACAATGTCTCCAGGAAATCAGACACACTGATGGTTTCATTCTCAGGTAGCAGATTGTTGTAAAACTACTTCAGCTTGTTTAACAGATTTAGTTTTTCCTGGAGAATATACTCCAGCGCTTTAAAGAGCCAATTTGGTAATTAGAGCCTGTTAAATGAACTTTCTTGTCCTGTGTGTGTGTATCAAGTATATGCCTGATGAAAAAGAACTAGTAATACCAATAATACACCTTCTTTTCCAGATTTTTCCCTAAACCACTAAATACATGTTTTCTTAACTCCAGTAGAAACCATTAAGGGTGTGTCAACAAAACAAAATGAGATTTGGGTCTCAATTCATCCACAAGATAAGTACATTAAAAAATTGTGATCATGACTGAATATCAACCGAAGAAAAAGTGCTTATGTTTAGAAGCATGTGGAATTCTAACAATAAATTACAGAGATTTTTCAGATTAAAAATGTATCTTACAGAGCTATTTAAATGACAAAGTATCAAGACTTTTGATCTTCTTGAAGCATTTACATTCCTACTACAAAATTGTCCAAGTACACTGCTTGAATGTTTTATCTCATAAAATAGAGACAACTCAGTGAAAAACACTGAATACCATAGTGAATAAGAGTTTAGTCTCACTTAGAAGTTATGATCTGAGTCCTATCTTACTGACTGAAACACATGGAAAAGTAGCATGAACCCATTCTCTAGAGAAAATACCAGGGATGTCTAAACAGCCGTATTGACATCAGGCTTTTTGAATCCATTTTGTGATTGTTGTGCTCCATAGGTATTTGTGATGGATGCCCAGTGACTGTGTACAGTGTTACTCCAGTAGTTCTTACCTTCATGGGATTTATGAGCTAGTGTAGCTTTTATGTTGTCTGCAAAAGTCATTTCATTTTTCAGCTCATAAACCTTCTGTTACGAGATCTGATGAGAACCAAAACCAAGTTTCAGGGGAGTATTAGTTGGTTGCTCTTGATTATTGCTTCACTTTAAAGACAAGATGATTAGACTTTCAGCAGAACATAAAAAAACAGTCTTGGACAGCCAAGAATTCATTAAAAGATAAACAAAAATGTGGCAGGGGGCTCATTTTCTAGTTCAAAATACAGTTAACAGCACATAATTGAGGATAGGTATCTACCAATTATCTACCAATTCCTTGCATAGCTACCCACTATAAATCATCTCACTGTTTAGCAGGACTTGACATAGCTTGTCACTTTCTACGCCACTAATGAATATAATGTATAAATGTTCGTACAAAACCTGCAGTGTTGCCTGTAATACACCATAGAACTAAACAGAATATGAGATTACAATGAACTATTTGGAAACTGTCTTTTATTATTGTTGTGTTTTACGGTACTCTTTCCCTACTTTCTTCCTTCTAAATAACATAGAAGTGGAGCAATTTCAGAAGGCAAAACTCAAATAATTAAAACAAAAAAATTCATTTATTTACATTCTCTGAAGGAACATTACACTGACTTACTTTAGTCACGGCAACAGATAAGAGAGTGTGTACGTAACAGCTGAGATAGCAGCACCTAAAATAACACCCTGAAGAGCAATGGCGAGCCTTTATGAATTGTAGAGGATCTTTGGATTGCAGCTAGTGTAATTGAAAGCAGCCATGGGCAGATTCTGCTTTCTGTACCAGCCTGCATTTCTGAACCAGGAACAGAAGATAGTATCACAGAAATGTATTTTAATAATTCTGTCTTGAAGTGGCATGGTATCTAAGTTTACGTGAAAAAGAAATAGTTGTTCTCTGTCAGGTTGTTGTCTGTTTACAAACATGACACTCTTTCTTTATTCTTTTATGTCTCCTTTGGTTGAAAAGAACTGGCAATCTTTACTTTGATTCCCTTTGTCTTTACAGCAAAACACTCCTAAAAGCTGGGAATGTTTGTGTCATGTCCTGCACGACATCCTTCTCTCTAAACTAGAGAAGCATGGGTTTGATGGATGGACCACTCGGTGGATAAGGAGTTAGTTGGATGGCCGTACTCAGAGAGTAGTGGTCAATGGCTCGATGTCCAAGTGGAGACCCGTCACGAGTGGCGTCCCTCAGGGGTCCGTGTTGGGCCCGGCCCTGTTCAACATCTTTGTTGGTGACATGGACAGTGGGATAGAGTGCACCCTCAGCAAGCTCACTGATGACACCAAGCTGTGTGGTGCCGTCAACACGCTGGAGGGGAGGGATGCCATCCAGAGGGACCTGGACAGGCTGGAGAGGTGGGCCCGTGCCAACCTCATGCAGTTCAA
>JAAGAY010008622.1:8963-29741 GCA_011801015.1 Ardeotis arabs
ACTGGAACAGGTTGCCCAGAGAGGTGGTGGATGCCCCATCCCTGGAAACATTCAAGGCTAGGTTGGATGAGGCTCTGAGCAACCTGATCTAGTCAGGGATGTCCCTGCTCCTTGCAGGGGGGTTGGACTAGATGACCTTTGAAGGTCCCTTCCAACTCTAACCATTCTATGATTCTATGATTCTTCCTATTAGGTATTTATTAAATGTGAGACGACAGGGAGAATGCCTAAAATAGGCATTCTCTTAGGAAAATCTAAAAATAAGTCTGCCCTTGATTACATATGTCATCACATCAGTATAATTACATGCAATGTTATAATTACAACATGCAAAGATTTATGAGGCAGATAAACTACAGCGTAACTATTTGGATTGCCTTTTGATGTGACACAATATTTTAATGAGATGACTCAACACAGTGCTTTCAAAGACAAACTGTTGGATGTCCACTCTACAAAGGAGGGTTCACTTTAATGCGTCTATTTTGAATGTCAAATAAAAAGAAACAAACAACACAGCTAGCCTGCTAGAACCTTTTTGTTCCCATTTAATTATTGATGAATACACTGAGTGTGCTTGGCCTCTAATTCAGGTGACTGCCAAATGTCAACGTTAATAGATGGCTGTAAACTCCTAAACTGTGACTGCTTTGAGTTTCAAGATCTGCTCTGTCACAAAAATCATACTTTCAGGCACAGTTCCAAAAGGTCACCTGGCCAGAAAAAACACTTGCCCTATGAAAAAAACCAAAACTTATATTTATGTGTGAATTTTTTTCACAATGTTTTAAAGTGTTTATATTATAAATGGAGAGTTCAGTTCACCTTGGATGATTGTCATTATTTTACAACCAGTAAAATTCCAGCGGAGTCAAAAGTAGTCCTTAGAAAGAGTGATGAATTTGGCTGAGCGGGAAAAGAGGTCAAGGCAAGGTTAGTGACACCTAGTATAGTCACTCACTGCCCTCCTCCATCCCTTTTTAAAAATAAGAAAAACAAACCAAAATAGCTTTATATAGCACAGAAGAGCAATTTCTTTTAAAAGCTGCATTTCAGCTCTCAAAAGGAAAGAAAGTCAAAGCATCCTAGGCTGGCATTCAGTGCCCAGTCTCTTTCTTCCCAACAAAGAGCTGGTTAAAATCTCCAAATTGCTATAGATTTCGTAGCAGCATCCTCACACCAAGTAACAACCTCCAAGGTCACCTTCGCTTCCCTAAACTCAACAGCTGTTCATCCCTCTCAGGATAAGCCTTTTCCTGTGTTGTGAGGTGTGTCAACAGAATGCTTTTATTCCAAAATACTCACCTAATGGTGATCGCAGCATACTTTGTATCACTCTTATAATTTACAAAACAGCGTACCTCAGACATCATCTACCATAAATACATGACCCATCAAATCAAGTAATACAACTGATCCCAGGGATTCAAGTATAAAAAGAGCCACGGATACCCTTGTCCATCTGCTACCAGCTTCAGAGAAAGCATATGAACCCACACACATTACTCAGCACCTTTTAAACACATTAAATTCATTACTCATGCTTACTTCTTCAAGTCTGTTTTCACTTGCTCTAAGGAACACTACTCAGCACCAAAACAACAATAAAATTAAAAAGCAGAATTTATTACATAATGGAGAGAGATTCAATTAGACAAATGCAGCCGGTCTTTTCAATAATTTAACCATCTTCCTTTTTGAACAAAACATTTTAAGCTGTTAATACACGGATATCAAGAGTAATACTCACAGTTGCTTATAACTCCTCCAAGTGGGTCACCCTTGAAATCAAACTCAATATCCATGTACTTTCCCTGTGAAAGCAACATATTGAAAGACTGCAAGTTCTGTTTAAGAAAAAATTCTCAAGACATGTTTTAAGAAGTTAGTTGGTAATTTCTTACAAGCTAAAAGAGCAATCTGTAAACCTCCTGTACACTCTGTCAAATTTTGAAGAATAGAAAATGATCCAAAGCCTCTAAGCAATTGCATTATCACAGAGAGAGATTTTGACGAGACTAGCTTTAATCAAGTTTGCAATGCCACCCAGTAATTTGCTCAGTTTCTAAGGTTCTACGAAGAAAAAGCACGTTATACAACTTTCACCAGAATGCCACAAACACCAAGCAATACTTGTGGCCACGGAGGTGTTACCATGCTGATCGACGGAAGAATGCAGGAAGAAATTCTCTTCCACACAGCCTTATTTTCTCAGTGTAAAATCATCTCAGAGTGTGAATCGATGCAGTTGAAGGACAGCCACGCGGTTTGGCAACGATTACTGTTAGTAATCACGGGGTGTCTGTCCCTAAGTGTGTGCCTGCCTTGTAAAAGTGATGGATTTCTTCCACTGAACTCTTTCCCTCGTAACTCAGGAGACCAGAGGCAACAACTAACAGACTGTCACTGCAAAAGCAATTTCATCTTTAGTCGTACTGGCGCAGTGCTTCCTTGCCTTCTGTTTGAATTTTCCACATCGCAAAAGATTGCTCTGGTCTTTGCATCATTTTCATTTACATGACAAGTGTTTAATGTCGTAACAGCTACATTTAACAGTGACAAAATGGACAGGCCCATGTAAAAAAGGCAAAAGCAATGCAACTCGCATTGGCGAGGAAGTTTAGAAAGATAAAAACTGCTGGTAGTAACTCAAACAAATTCCACAAACCATGCACAGAAATGATCTCACCACCCTCTGGTGCTTACTTAACAGAGGACAAAACCGACCTATTGAAAAGAGAAGCCTTGTGTTTGTACTTCCTTGTTCACTGCATTTTGGAAGAGTTTTCTTTTTTTCTTTCTCTTGATTTTAATTACGGAATGTAAATAACAAGCACTTTACATTGACTTCCTCAAAGATATTTTCTGATTTTCTGGGTATTTTGTCAGGATTGGCTTCACACTATTTAAACTCTGTTCTTCTCCTTGCTGGCAGCTGAGGCAGGCTAGACAGGACAGTACTTGTACTTTCTAGTTTGAAGTTAACTCTAAGCTGATTCATATTTCTGAGATAAAGAATTAAATCAGATAATTAAATTTTAATTTCACAAGAACCAGGCCAGCTGGATGTTTCCAAAAGTATTTTTAGCTTTGTGTTTATAAGCAAGGACTTGAAAGGCGAAACAGTAGTTGGTTGCACTTTGTCCTGGAAAAACTTCTGTTTGCAAACAGCATCTCTTCTCCTCTTCACTGCCTCCTCCTCCTTCTGTAGTACGTCATCTCTGACAGCTGCATTTTTTCATTTTTTTCTACCCTTTCTGTCAAAAATTTTCTACAGTGCCTCGTATTTTGGCCCTGACCTTGTGATGAAGACCCTTTGCTCTGTTCACAAGCAAGGGCAATGACAGCTACAGAAGGAGCACTCATAGCCCTGTGGAGCAATATCAACAACCCGCGAGAATCACCATTTTCCCAGTGTATTAATTTGTCTTCTGTTGCGTACTGTACACATCTCACGATATTACTCTCCTGCACACAAGTAAGCAAATTACAAAGTTGCATTCAGTCTTCTGATTCTAGAAGGAGGAACTATGATGGGTACTCACACTTCCGAATCTCCCAACCCTAGCTTCAACTTTTCTGTTGTTTTTGGACAATTGTCAGTCCCATAATTTCACATTCAGTTTCATAATAAAAAAGTCTGAATTCAACCAGTTGATAATAAAGAATATAAGCAAAAAAGTAACATTACAAATGTTTATATTAAAACTAAAGTTGTAAGCACAGAAACATCATAGAAAATGGGAATGTGAAGTAGCACTTTTAACAAAAAATGTATACATAGGGATGGAAAATGAGGTCCTGCAGAAAGATCAACTTGCGAAGCAGACCAGTTGCAAGGCACATGGTCGCTGACATTAAAGCCACCAGTGCCGGAAAACTAGAAGCCAGCTGCACTGTAATTATGTTTTCATCCGGTCACAGACTGTCACATCCTAATTTTTTTTAGCCTCTGCTTTGATTCTATGCCCACATTAGAAAACAACAAGATTTCTGACAAGGAGGTGAAACATCTTTTAAAAAGAGGAGTGACTGCTAATAACACACTGCTAACACTCTTGGGGAAGAGAACATGCTTGAAGGTCCAAGATGAAATATCGATTGCTGCTGAAGGCGTTTGCCTTCTCCAAACACCACGATCCTCAGACAACTATCAGAAAGTTCTCTCTCCAAATTATTCATTCCCTCCTTACAAATGCCTTGGATGGCTGACACAAGGTAAAACAGGAATAGCTAACAACGTGACACGATCTCCTAAAAGGAATTCAAATTCAGCCCTGAAGAAAATACTTACAAATCTAGAGGAGTTGTCATTCCTCACAGTTTTGGCATTTCCAAAAGCTGGAGAAAGGAAGAAAAAAAAAATAAAAATATGACAACCAAATCTATCAGTAAAAAACAGTTAAATACTATATATCTATGACTGTTTATATATTGAAAGGAATCATAGACTTCTGAGAAACAACACCCTGGTCACCGTATGGGTATCAGCCACCGGGGACAGATGGTGTATGATAGATGTGATCACAAATGAGAAAACACCTACGGAAGTCCAAAGAAGTTCCGTCTCAATACCTCCTTTGTTTAAAAAAGTGAAAGAAAAACATACAAGAGGAAAGGGTTCCAAGACAAAACTGCACCTGGATTGAGCATATATCCTTGGGGTTTGAATCATCAAATTTAAAATGTTATTACCTAAATAACTTTAAATATAGGAAACACTTATTTCTTTTCAATTCAGTGAAAGAAATGAATCTTAGTTCTCAGAACTGAAGATGGTAAAAGATGGAGGCCAGAACTGAGGAAATCACAGAATGACACTTAAAATTTTTTTGCATGGGACAGTTTAACCAATGCTTTGAAACTGATTTATTTACACTACTCCTACACATTTATCCTAACTTAAGCTGAATATTAATCAGCTGGACTAAGTCTGATTGACAATGAAAGCTTAACACGCACTTTTCAGTTTGACCTAAACTAGCTTTTTGAATAGTTTGGTTTTAATTTCTTTAGTCCAAGTTTTCTGACAAGGAAAACTCTCCGAGAAAGGACTTCCCAGGGCTACATTCAGATAGGCAGCCACCACTGTAGAACATGGGCAGGACAAGAACTCAGACTGGAGGACTAGTCAAGCTCTAAACATCACACATTGGCAAAGCACGTTGAGTCAAATAGGAGTGTCCCGTACATTATTAAGTATAGCACTGCTACTCCAACAGGAGACTTTATTTATCCCAGTATTTATTTATATAGCATATATATTTTCAAAGATCAAGTCAATGTTTTTTGGACAGAAATAAATACACGCTTTTAGGCTTCAACAAACTTGTATGAGTAGACTTATTCTTGATCAAAGAACTGAAGCCAAAAGGAAAAGTTTGTTGCTCCTGAAGGCCAAGAAGAAGTGAAAGAATTGTTTTTAAAATCTTTATGCCCTGCAATAAATCATCTTTTCAACAACCAAATCTCTGAGCTGCATTTTCTTAAACAGAGTGCTGAACAGTAGAGTCATTTATAACTGAACGGAATCAAGCACAAATGTTCCATTATAAAGCATGAGACACATTCCTCAGTTTTCCCTTAAGTTCATTGTTTCTAAAAGTTAATTTACAGTAGCAACTGCAGTTAAAAAAAAATCCTGTAAGATAAATTACGCATATGTAACATTTATGTCATTTTCTTGCACTGGAGCTCAACTGAAACAGAACTACATAACCAAAGAAAAATAAATCTAACCACAAATGCTTAATTTCTGTCTAAAATGTATATATATATAAGCAACCAGGCTTGCTCAGTGGCCTCGTGGAATAATCCAGAGTCCTACCTTCCAGAAAGCTAAATAGGCAGTTACCAGCGCACCAAGTAGAAGAAATCATACCTTAAAATGATAAGGTACTCTTCGGTAAGCTCAGTCTATTCTTCTTGCATTAAAACAAAGATTCACAAATCAACAAGAAATCCAATACTTTTGGCAGTCCCTGGGAAACAGTCTAGCTTTGACAAGAAAAACCTCTGTACTTCCCACACTATTTCTGTCTACATCTTAAATCTGCCTTCCAGAACAGTGATAAAAGCAACACGGCTCTTCTCTGTGAATCCAAAACAATGGAAGACTGCAATCCCTCCCTTCAGATTTAAGTGGAACATATCTGATCAAAGAAAGCTTATCCAGTATTTTTATTATTCTTAAATTTTAACACTGCATCCTTCCTTTACCAGTCTTTGCTTACAATTTTTGTTCTGTGTGCAGTTAATGACAACATTTTACCCATCCAGTTCACCACTGCTCTCAGCCCACTTTTGCATTCCCTTCCCTTTTTTTTATTTTTCCCTCCTGGTCTCCCTTGTTCTCATTTGCTCCCTATAGACTTCAAATCATCACATATACATATAGATAGCAAGGCAATAAATAAAATGCCGACACTCAACAGTCTTAAAAATACTGCATGTCATCTGGCCATAATGCAAAATTATTGTACAGCAGTCAGGAGAATTGGTCTCAGCACCACAATAGCTTAGAGCACTGTGGGAAAGACAGAGCCAGGAACCAGCACAATAGACCTAAATAAGTCAATGCTAACCAAGGCACTTCTGAAGGCAATTATTAGACAATGGAACAAAACTGGAAGCTTTGAGGATCGTATAGTCTATCTCCGGGAAAAATGAAGATCCTGTTTCTGGTAGCCAACATCTTTAAATTAAAATGACTAATTAAAAAAAGTCTTTCATGGGAGAGCAGGAAAGGTAGCTGTCAGGAAGATGGGACAACCGCCACCAGACCCAGGGAACAATAAGCATGCATATTGATTGGTTTAGTTTTTTCTAAGATCCGTTTCTTCACTCTTTTTTTTTTTTTCTAAAAGAAAAATAATGCTTTACAGAGCTTGTTTGTTTACTAGAGACTATAATAATATAATTTGGAAGGAAATGAATCAGAGGGACTGAAGTTAAGTCTTTTGATACAGCCAAGCATCATCAAGGCAGGGTTAAGAAAGGGTACGCCCTCAGAGAGCAGCAGGAATATGACCTCACTTCCTAAGCTCTCCCTTCATAAAGGAAACAGTTTTCTTCTCAAGAAATTTTCCCCCTTACTGAATAAAAATCTTGTAGCTGTCTTCACAGAAAGCATTTCCTATGGTTTGGGACTCCAAATAACAATGAAACAACAACCGATACAGTTTTCCAAACCAGCTCAGCAGGAATGCTGATACACAGAGGTAATATGCTCGTACACGCTCTGTGAGATTCTTACCTTCAAGAACTGGATTTGACTGCAAAAGTTGTTCTTTTACTTGATTAACCTCTGCCCCTTTTCCACACACAGCAGCTACATACGACATAACAAGTTTGCTTGCCTCTGTTGGGGGAGAGCAAAATAAAACAGTGATAAGTATGGGCAAATAAACCATAAAACGATTTGCAGACATGACCTTCATCGCATTTTCACCATGCCAGACAGGAACTGTAAGCACATTTCATTTCAGTTTTCTTCTACATTGTTGTACCATCTGGAAAGGAGGAAGGAGCATATCCTGCTATGAGACCCATGCCATTACATCAGTAGCCCTACTGATTTAAATGCCTCGCGCCTTCCCAAGCTAAAGAAGCCACCAGTGGATATGGCACCCTACCTGCTACTTTTTCATTTAGCGTCAGTAAGAGGCATTCAGTAAGGAAAGAACATTATCTCCAGCTGGCACATTGGAAATGTCTTAATCTAGCCTGAAAAAATAGGCCTGAGTAGTTTCAAGATGCAAAATTAAATCAGTTTATAAAAGCAGATAAACAATAACATAAATGTAAACATACAACACTATACACATGTAATTACAACTCTGAACTACACTACAAGTAAATTAATAACTGCAACATCACACAACATTATGCAGCCTGTTTCAAAGTATAAAGAATAAAAGTAAGGCATTCACTTAAACAGTGAAACTAATTTGAAGTTTTAACAAAGTCTGGATCAATTTCTGGGTTCTCAAAGCCGTGTTCGTATGGGTGTCAATCACTCATATACAGACAGAAACAACTATTAAATAATCCATCCAACCCTTATGTTTTTGCTGGTCAGGAAAAAGAGCAGCTGAGAAAGGATTTTGTTTATAAACAGAGTCTGTGATGTTTAGTATGATGCAAGGCAGTGAAATTTGAGGCAATATCAGCTGATATACAAGGTAATGACGAACAGCTGGAATCCCTACCAACTCAAGACAGCGGTCATAAAAGACCCATTACTTGTTCTTCAGAGATCTGTTACAAATTTAAGGGTTTCACTTCAGGAATGAACTGACAAACAAGAAGTTATCCCTTGGATTTCTGATTCTTTCCTATTTAATCAAATTTGTTTGCTAGTATTAAATTACTATCCCATATTGCAGAGGAAACTGAGAAACCTGCAACACAGGAAGCAAGGAGCAAGAACCACAGGTGTGTTCCTGAGGCCTCCCATCTTCTTGAATTGCACCTCAAACCCAGCTCTCGTTTTTAAGAATCTGTTCCCTTCAGAGCTTGGAATGACCAAATTATTTGATTTGATATATGTAATAAAACAGTCAACATCTCTAAGTAGAGCTACTCAATCACTGAGAGAAGAAAGCACTGAAGCAGCAAATAAGCTATTATAAAATAATAGGCGTTAAGACAGCACACAATGACTTTGATAGTCTTTGGACATCGCTGAAAGAAAACAAAGGCCCTTTCTTTTATTAGGAACTCTGACACCAGGAAGGGAAGCATCACCTTAACATCTAAAAATATTTAAGTACATCACTCATTCTAGTATTGTACCATGTTTTCTTGCACAATGTTACTATTGATTAGTAATATAAATACGCAATGAAAGAAGAACAAAATTGGAAGTCATTAAAAAAACCCTAACTGATGACAGCTCAGTTTCAACTCTTCCAGCCCAAACATGCCAAATGTTCTGACTACCAGAAATCTCAGTTATACAAGATCTGTACTAACAAGTTTGTTTCCTCAACTTAGGAACTTCCTGTATATGACTGACTACTTTTTTTTTTTGCAATGATAACCTGACTTCTCAGCTAATAGCCTCATTTCAGCAACAGTGGTTACATCAAATGTTAGAGAGAACAGCACAGACTTTGAGTCAATTGTTGACTTGAATTTCAAACCCTATATTATCCTTTATAAAGAAGGAATAATTCATATTATGTCCCATATGGCTATGAAAATTATAGAATGGTCAGAATCTCTACAAAAATCTAACCTACCAGAATATTATCTACAAATAGAGAAGTTCAGAAACTCAACCCCTGCTACATCTTTCAACTGAATAAATAAATAAATGAATAAAAGGTGGACCTCAGTTGTATGAGGTGCTTGATAACTCACAGTTCCTGAGGAAATCACGACATTAAACAATACCAGTACAGAACTCCTTTCTAAAGTCTGAACTCCTAGACAGAACCTCTAACAATCATATTTATAAGAACTTTATTATTTTAATATATATAACACGCATGCGTTTTCACATTATTGAACTGAAAAAAAGGATTATATTACAAGATTTCAAGACGTACCTTTCAATTGGATACCACTTATCAGACAAAGGAAAACAAAGATGAAGCCTACACTTCACATTTTCACAAAAGGCTTGGAAAGTAACTTCTTATTACCCACTTTAAGCCTTGCTCAGTATAAGCATAAAAAGCTCCACATTTTCTCAGATTCAAAGGCAAAATCTCTTAAATTACATGGAAGCAGATGCATGCATTCCTACCCGCTGTGTCTTTTGCAGGTCACCTCAGTTTTAAATTGTTATTTCAGAAAATAACTGGCTTCCTTCTTTTTCAAGGTCTACCTAAAATATTGTGCAGTTATGCAATCCTCATTTGATTTCTACCATTCCAGTCTAAAAATCAGCAGTCATTTTCAAGGCAATTTCAGCTTTGCCTGAGAAACACAGTGTTCTGGCACACAAGCCAATCTTAAAATTGCAGCTAAGCACAGCATGCAAAAGACTGATGAAATTTCCAAAGTAATTAGCTACTATTATTTATTTGCCTTGGATAAATAGCATAATCCAGTTTAAATGTATGTATTTATCAAAAGGCATGCAAAAGTATCAAAGGATTGTCTTCCAGTCCAGAAGACCAAGAATATTCAGTTTTCTCCATGTTCATGTTTCTTACAGCAAGAGTCTAAAAGTTTTCTGGCCCTTGCAATACTCCATAACAAACCAGCATTACTTTGGTATGACTTTGCAGACTGATGAGGATACCATTTTAACAAGCGATTGGATTGCATCATGGTGAAAATGTGAAAAAAAACCACACTTTGCAAGCTTTTAAATAACTCTAAATGTAGTTTCTGAGTAAGACCAAAACTGCTTGTTACCTGTTTTGCCAGCTCCACTCTCTCCTGTGATAAGGATGCACTGGTCTTTGTCCTGGTCCCTTAAAGATCTGTATGCTTCATCTGACAGAGCGAAGCTGCAAAGAAAGAGTCAATTGAGAATTAGATAAAATAAATACCAACCATAACTACAATCTGTTCTTCACATCCAGGCGAGGGAGGGAAATCAAAACAAACAAAAAACCTCCAAGTACTAATGTTCTAAAGTGGTGAAGCATTCATTTTTCAGAATATAAAGAACACAGAAGCAAAATGGATCCTCTTCCTCAGTGGCTTATTTAGACCTTCTCCAGGAACAAGCAAGCACAATCACCAAGTTCTTCTAAAGATAGTGAGCTTAAAACAAATTAACAAAATTTAAGAAAAAGGAAACAGGAGAATCCTGAGCATTAACAATACCATAAGCTGCAGTTTCTACTCTGAAAAGTATGAAGAAATCTCAGAACCTTATAAAATATTGAGCATGTTCAGCATTCGAGGATTGCTGGACTTCCGCATGAATACGCAGAAGTGTTTCCCAATAAGTGTGTTCTTAACTCAGTAAGGGTGATGTCATGCAGTATAATTAAAGAATATAGTAAGAATCATCAGCTTTCCTGTACCAAAAATGTCTTTCCATGGAGCTCAGAACATCATGACCCTGAAACTACCGGGCTGCAATTTGAATCCAGATACGCTTTGTTGCCATGCAGCAACATACATTTTGGAGGAATGCTGATGCATTACCCATATTTAGTTTTCTTTAGTAGTAATTTTGAGATGGAGAAAGAGTAATATTGATTTTGTTTCAACTGCATTTTTCAGTTCACGGAATAAAGGACTGCAAACTGAGCATTAGAATCCATTGGAAAAACTGAAATAAGTAGTATTTGAAAAAGGACATAAAAGCACCGTCCAAATAAAAAGGCACACTTGCATTATACAACTTGAATAAAAAAATCTTACAGCAAAACACGTAATATTTTTACATGAAATAAACATACATTCAACAGACCAAGAGCTTTGTCAGATTACTGCACCTAGTAAAATATTTAATGTTTTTATGAATTTAAAAGTGGATATTGTTTATTACTTACAGTAAACAAGTCATCTATGAAAAACAGAAACAAATTCTCAGGTCAACATAAAATGCATAATCATTGCAGGTTCAATGCACGTTTTAGAAACTTGATTCACTATTCTATGACAGTTCAGGAGCTTTGCATTCACCTGATAATTACAAATAGATCAAGTATTTGCTTTGAATAACAGCCATATAGTGCTTCTACAGGCAATCACAGCCCTTTACAGATAAGCAAGCTCTTTGTCACGAAACTAGTTCGGGGTAGCACAGACAACACAATGCAAGTGGAGAGAACCACACAGAGCCTTTTCTAGAGGCTCCTATTGCCACAGCTTGAAAGCTGCAAATATTAAACTAGATACACTCAAATTAGTTTATATTTATTGCTACCTCTGTCCCTTAGCTCAGGCAGTTCTTCCTGGCTTCTCTCCCCTAAAAAGTTTTTGGAGAGCACGTCATATTGTCCCAAATTTATCATCACATCTACGCGCAACACCATTTTTACTTCCTCATCAGTATTAGACTCATCTCATATTTGCTTAATTGGATTTGGGGTTTGTTCACTTGTTTGTTTTCATGGTCACACCATGTTATCAGCTCAGCCATCCCATAAGAGACCACCATACCAAGTGAGGAGTATTCAGAAAAGGCTGGAAAATAGGTAAATGAAATACCTTATGGCTCCCGTGCTACTAAAAAAAAAAAAAAAAAAAAAATCACACCTTCCCCTCCCTCTCTGGTTCCTGCCAACGATGCTCACATCATTGATTCATCCTTTTGCGTCCCTCTCCTGCAGCACATCTGCCCGTCTCATTGCATGACCAGCCCAGGGCTCCACCTCTCTCACTGCCTTTCTCGCCAGCTTACACTAAGGCACTAAATTGCAATTTTTCTTTCTGCACAGATGGTTGGGACATCCACTTAACAACCACGATCAAAGGTCATTAACTCCTTTTGATAGATATACCATTGAACGTGAATTAAGACTGATCTCTCAAGACTTAACACTGCTATGGTGATTGAAGCATTTGAACTCAGTAGTTCAACCAGGGGTGAAAATGTGTTTACGAGAAAGCAGCAGGCTGTAATGTTTTTAGCATTACAACAAAGTCCATTTGCGAAGTGGCCAACATGCTGGAGAACTAGCTGCTGAGAGACCATGACACAATTTCTGGCATCCACTTCACTGTCCGGAATCCAAACTACAGTAGCAATAACACTTTACCAGACTCTCTTACAGGACATATTTAGGAAGTGAATAACATTTGTTGAATGTTGCTGCAGATATACTTGTAAATTGAAGAGTACAATGTGCAGCATTCAGAAAAGCTTATTCCAGCACACATTACGTTCCTTTTTTTAAGGGGAAAAAAAAAAAAAAAAAAAAAAGCAGTAGGATGAAGAGGAAAGAAATAAAACTGCACGGAGCATTTATGGGCCATATGAGAGAACGTTAATCCTAACGCCGAGGTTTCCATGGGTTTGAAGACTCTGAGATGCTTTTCAAACTTACAGACTGGATGGCTCATTCTGTGCCTGCTGTCCTTCAAACTGTCTCAGCTATCAACTACTATTTCACTGTTGAAACAACTTTATTGGCAGTAGTTTCACGCTGGAAAATGAAGCCAGCATCAAGCACAGCGAAAGTATTCTCTCTGTTGATATACTGAGTTACAAGTTAATCAACTTAGTAACCATTCATCATTTCTAATACACTGATTTTTAGTTTCCCAACAGCCCCTGTCAAAATATATTTTATTGCTTGATGTATTTATTAACTCTGCCTGCACTGCAGTTAAAAACACCAAATCATGCTTTCTCTCCTCCCTCAGCAGAGAAACTGAGAGTCTAATACTGCAACGAGGCCTGTGAAGCTGGAAAAGAGAGTGGGATTTCATCCAGCTCTGGTTTTATCCAATCTAGTCAGAGACGCTTGCCATACATCATTTTCCCCCCAATCTACACAATCCAGCAAAGCCTAATATTTCACAAGTATATCAAATGTTATCCACTACAGATGAAAGAAAAAAATACATTGACTCAGTTCAAAAGAAGTTTTACGCACACACTTATCAAAAGTTACCTAGTAGGAGTGTTCTAAAATCTAACTCTGACGTTCCAGCCAACAATTCAACTGGAGGAGGCATAAACAAGAGTGTATTTAAATAACTAAGATTTCTTTGTCTTTCTGGCACTGCATAAACAGCATTAGACACATTTATGTCAGAGCCTGAACAAAGATCTCTAGCTCAAAGACAGACAGATCTATTAATTTGTCATGTCAACTTTCATGGCACACCATTACATCTCACAGTCCTTCCTATCTAGTACTGCTTTCTATCTTTGGAATTAAAAAAAAAAAACAAAAACCACCACAAACACAAAACAAACAAAACAAACTGAGTCTTTTGGTTCAAACTGTGTGATCCAAAAACAATATAATTTCATGCTATTCCCTATTTGTTACAAACATATAAAATAACATCATTTAAAGCCATTTCAGTTTAACACATTTTAATGATGCACAGACCGCAAAGAATCCTTCTATACTTTTCCTTTCAGCAACGTTAAGAGACACGGCTCTGTAAAGTCCACATCTGCAACTATAGGTTTAAACCACATACCACTCTTCGAGCTACCTCACAATTACAGAGCCTAAGTAAAATTTTAGGATAGTTTATAGTTTAAAAAGCAGTTATAAACCATGTGTTTTGAATTAGCTGGTGAGTGTGTCAGCAGTGTCACTTACCATACCTTATAATAAGCTCTCTTTTGATTTCTAGGTTTTCATGAAAGAAGACGACATTTTCCTACCACAACAAACACAGAAATATTTACTGGAGTTCTCTTTTAGCTAAGGCGTAAGTATAGAAGCAATCTGAAATCGAAATGCCACCCACACCTACCTTGGTAAGAAGGCTCTGCTTTTTTATAGCACAGCTTTTTCAGCCGCACAGCTCCAGATGGCCAGATCTGTCACAAAGTCCTAATCCAAAAATTCTAACAAAGGGAAACAGCAAATAGGCCTCCAAGGCACATTTCCAAAGAGCTCCAGCAATTTTCTGCAGCATAACAGCATCTTTACGCTCTAACAAAACACCGAGGTCAGGAAGAGATAAGAGCAAGGTTCCGACCCAATCCCCCCGAATCAAGCATCAACTGCTAACGCTTCATTTGAACGCTCAAAGATTGCACCCACAGTTACACCAGGGGTAAAAACCTTGCTCTTACTGTCATAAATTCAGCTCATGGGAGCAACTCTTCTCTCCTACCATTTTTTTTCCTTTAAGCCAAAATCATGAGGATCAGTATTTGTCAGCCACTGGTAATTCTTTCTGCTACCATTTTCATTCTTCCTCTCATTGGCCTTAGCATTCTCGATTAACAGTAATTAGTTAACACAATCTTAAACTCACTCTGATTGCTTTTCTCATGCACTAAGAGTCAATTCCCTTCCTCCCATCTTGACTGGCTGTTGCTTTGATTCCAAGAGTCTCGGTCCCTATTTTAAAATATCTGTTGCTTAATCTTGGCTTGTAGCTGCCAACTCATTTGCTACTTTCAAAGGAAATTAAGAAAACCCTTCTTCTTGACTTTTCCAATTCTTCATGAAGTGGAGCCCTGCTACCGCTCAATCTCTGCTCATCTGTGTCTAAACATACTGGCATGATACTAAAAGTCAGTTCTTTATCAAAGGCTATATACCATGCTAGACTAAAAAGAAGAGCAGTAAAATGTAAATTGTACATACATTTCTAATGTAAATGTTACCTAAAATGTAATTTTTATTAATTCTACCAGTTGATTTAAGAGCCTCATTTATGTCCCTTCTCTTTCTGAATGCAGAGGAGTGCTCAGTAAGAGGGTAACAGCAAACAAAATTTCCTCCTCTCACAACATGCAGTTGTGATCAGAATTCACAGTTTGTCTGGGTATAAAAATTCCTAATAACCTGAGCTAGGAACAGTGGAAGCACATTTTATAAAGTGCTTTGAAGTTTTACTCTGTAAATCATCGCTATTTGCTATGTATGTTCCCCCCGCCCACCGAAGCTCAGTGGAAAATTCACCATTCAGGAAAAACAACCGTAAGAGATTAGTTACAGTATTAGCTCATAGTGCAGAATCATTTCATCTAATTGCCCTAAGGAGAAAAAGTGTACTCCCATTTTCCATAATTACAAACTGTCTCAATGTTCAGCACTTAACACACTTGAAAAGAAAAGGTTGATTAGCCTGCCATTGGAGTGAATAAAGTAACAGCTAAATTGGTGGAGCATCGCCTAGGATAGACCTTCACAGGCAGGCAGCTGCTCTTTGAAAAGTGCCAATCAGGAAAAAAATAACACAAGTTTAAACACCAGGATAAAGAGGTGTGCTAGGACAGATGGAAAGCCTTTTCACCTATTCATATTCTCCAACTTTGTTTTCCTGGTGAGCACAGAAACCCGTTTTATCAACAATACTGTATGGCTAATATACACAGCAGAAGGGTACCTCCTGCACGTTTCCCACTTTGTTATTCATGTTAGCAACGGTGATGTTATTAGATGCAGAATAAAGCCCAAAGCTGTGTAAGTCAGCCCATGTGATTTGTAAGAAGCAGCCATAATTTATGGAAGGAAAGGGAGATAGAGGAAGGGAGAGGGAAGAGGACAGACAAAGCCACTCTTGATTTGCAAGAGTAAAACACTTTAAAACACAGGCTAATGTTAAGCCAGAGAGATTTCTTTTCTGTTCCAGCAGACTGGGAATATCATATACCCTCCGATGATCACATACACACTGCGGGATTAGTAGAAGAGTTGATTCAGGCCAATACTCTGAGGTCTGAACAAAAAGAAGAAAATGTCCTGTCTGAAAAGAAAAATCTTGTCTTTCTCAGGATGGAGCAGACTTCAGATGTGTTCAATGGACTTTGCCACAAAATCTCCCTACAGAGAGGTCCAGCCAACACTTCTTCCCCAAACACCGTGCCTGCACCACCTCACAGTGCACTGCAGCCCCAGTCTGTCCCCAATCCTTTTCCCTCTCACAGGGTGGCACATGCTTCCTCTCCAAGCAAGTGGGAGGCTTTAGCAGTTTCGATCACTTCCTTTTTACTGACAGTCCAAAACAAATGTAATTTCTCGAAAACCAACAGTGGTCTTTCTCCAGCACTGTACACAAAAGCCAAAAACGCAGGCCATGATTTTCTGCCTATTTCAACAACATCTAAGGCACCTCTTTAGAGCTGCACATTAGTACAATGGAAAACAAGAAACACCTTCTACCAGGAGCCTATGATCCAGCTGTTGCATTGTTCTCCTTCAACTGATGGAAAACAGGATCTCTGAAGCTGAGGATGACTGTGCCACGTTCTAATCCAGACTACAAAACAAATTCTCCCTCTAAGTTTCCAGAAACGCTATAACCCCAGTAAGCACGTCCACATCACATTCAACAGCTCAGTCCTGTAAGCCGGCAGTGAAATAGGCCCAGCAGACTGTCAGGAGAGTGACCAGGGTGTGGGTCCAAGGCTGGGTCCTCCACAGTAACGTAATATGGTGGCAGAGCGGAGCAGCGGGCAGAGCTTTGGTGCTGCAGGTAACTGAGCCAACAGGTCCGTCTCCTGTCCTGGTAACATGTTAACCATGGAAAGCCCAGGAGGGCATACCAAAGTGAACTGGCATGGACCAGTGCCAGCTGTAGAAACCATAAACACCTGCAGCTGCAGACAAACAACAGGTATAACTCGTGACTTAGTGCACCTAAGGAAGGGAATTAAAATAGCAAACTCTGAACTGTTGTCAGCTGAAGGGAATATACACACAAACCAAGGCAGGGGGTGGGGAAGTAAGAACCTCCATGTTGCGAGCTTTTCAGAAGAGCAGCTTGGCTTGGATTCCCCCTTGACTAGTCCCATTCCTTGGAATTCAATCGGCCAAGCTGGACGCCACGTAACCATCACCTCCTCACCCATTCCCATGGCTCCAGCATGAACGGATAACTCCCATTTCCAAGGCACAGCATTAACCAGATGAGCTTGTAGCCAAAACAATCTCTCACCCCACAAACCGAGCTGCGCTACCCAAGGCAGCCAACCAGCTCCTACACAACCACACAGGAGGACGCAGCTGGGCCTCTTACAGACCAACAGCAAATCCGGCTGCCGCAATGTGCACTGCAAGGATTTTAATTTTATTGGGGGAAAAGGTATTTCTCTTTACAAAAATAGTAATTTTACTGGGCTATGATATCCTTGAAGGGAAGTACAGGAAGTGTTTTCTATTGTTTTATTAAACCCCATATTTAATTAGATGTAGTTTATTTCCTAAGATAAATCAGCACGTGTATGGCTTGATTTAATGACTGCCTAAACCAGCCAACTCCTTACACTCGGTGGTTTTACTGCAAAAGTATATGGCTACCAAAAAGGTTCAGCGTACTCTGAATCAGAAGCTCCAGACTTTTCCTTGAACTGGGAGCCTGACTGCACCACACAAGCCTGCGGCCACCTGCAAGGGAAGCACAGTTTCATGGCACACCAGAAAAGCCAGTGGCAAGAGACTCTGATTTCTCCATGGACCTTCAGCAGCTTTGCAGTCCCTGAGGTTGGGCTTGTAAAAATTAGGATTTATTCCATTGACAAACAGTCCCCAGTTCAAATGGAGTAGCAAGAGGTCTGACAGCTGAAGAGGACAGTGAGGAAAGAGAGGTGCAAGCTGATTTTCCTTGCTTGGCTTCTCTCAGAGTTGAACTAGAGGACACAATTTTTTGAAATCTCAATTTACTATTCCATCTACATACTAGCAGATTCGAATTGCACCTCTGAGCTCTTGCATATACGTGGAAATGAAGGGCTGGGTGGGACAGGGAAGAAAACGGGGAGCAGGGGAAAGCTCCCCCTTTCTTTGCTGAAATATCCAGACTCTCAGTATTTTACAGATAATTGAATTAGTTTCTGCATCTAATACAGGTGTCTGAAAATTAGGGAAGTTTGCTGGTCAAACACACATTCAGTTCAACCAAATTTCACATAAAATAAATCTTTTTCTACAGAGTAAGTTATGCTTTGAGTATGTTGCTGCATGGTGTGAATAGCATGCTAAAAGTAAACTCCCCCAATAAGACTGTAACTCATCTTGACTTGGGTGGCTAAACATAATACATATTCCATCAAAATAAAACACTGAGAAACAATTAGTCCTCATTTTTAAAACACTGATCGTGGCTAAACACAGGTCCTCACAATTATCCATAGCTATTTCAAAAAACCAGGCCCAGAGTATAGCTGAACTGAAATACTTAGAAGACAAGACTGTGTAACCCTATTAGAGGAACCATGATCATCATAGCTTGGCTTCTCCTATACAATGGGGATATACTGTTCGCTGCTTTTTTTTTTTTTCCTTTTTTTAATTTATTTTTTAGATAGGATGGATCTTTGGGCCTTATAGTTTGAGCTTGTACAAATCAGTGTCAGGGCACAGATGCTCCATGTAAAAACACCAGTGACTTTTTGATCTCGCAAATGAAACCACAACAGGGCTGTACTGGTTGCGGGGCTTTCCTGAGGCGGAGGAGGGAGTGCTGCTCTTATGATTTCACATACTCAAGTCACAGAAAGGCACATGCTTTCACAGGTCTCATCTCCCAGGACAATAGCACACTGTATCACAACTAAACTCCGGTATGCTGCACATATCTGAGAGCTACAGCATCTCACATATAAAGACACATCTTGGAGTAACTTCAAAGCTTTTTCTGGTGAGATGGGTAAAGAAATGTCAGCCTTGCGTTAGTGCAATAGACTGCAACGGAAGGCAACAGCTTGCCATCAGAAAAAAAACACCAAGCACTTCGCCGAATTCCTATTACAATACTGGAGAAACAGGAGTATTATCACATCCTCACAGCTATCTGTAAGCTAAAGTAAGTTACTACTCATCAGACTTGCAATATAGGCTCTGTAACACAAAAGCTAGCACACAGCTGCCAGTAAGTTTATCAGAGTGACAAAACTGCAAATAAAAGTAATTCAGTTATCTGGAAAACATCTGATGGGCAACACCAAAACTATGTAATTACATAGGTATGCTGCTACTTTACTAGAGGAGTTACTGAAATTTTTAATTTTGCAAGTAACTCTTAAGTCCTCTTAACACATCAAGTAGTTTGTTAAGAAGTTAAATCTTACACAACTTATTTTTTGCCTCCCAGCTCTCTTTTCCATATAAAGTACCACCTGGACAAAAGTAGGCACTAAAGCTTATCTCAGCTTCTGAGAGCTTGCTACCTCAGATACAACATCAAGCTAACGCATCTATTCAGTCTATAAAATGGTATTTGCTGAAGTTTGTGCGTGAAACTTGTGGATATATACCCAAAATTTCATTTCCATGAATGGTCAAAGGAAGAAATGAAAGTCGTCTTCAGATTGCTCAAACGCAAGGCTCCAGTTCAACCCACTGGACTATCTCCAGGGACCTACGTCCTTGGTTGGTCTACTGATACTCACAGAGGATGTCAACTGCACACATCTTTTGTGTCCTGTGGGTAGATCCTCACTAAGAATCATCTCGAAGTCATTATGATCAGTTGCAGTTTGAACTCCACAAGGCTTAGCAACTAAAAATCATTTCTGTACTATATAAAAGAGAACTGCGTATACAAGAATAATGCAAATTTGAACTAATTTACTGAAATAACCGCAATTAAACTGTCTTTATAGTTCAGACCTTTGTTTGTAAACCCCAGATCCAGCTCTCTTATCTATTCAAAACATAAGTACAAGATTATTCACTGTGCTAGACAGTAAATATTAAGACTGTGTATTTCCTGATGCATAACATGAAAACGTTTATCTTTAATAACCCAAACTCCACTAACCCAGAGTTGAAGAAATCAGAGCCTTTTGCATAAAGCTGCCAATAAAAAGAGATTGAATGGAAAACATTCTGCCTCTAAAGGCAGTACAAGAGCTGGAATTTTACTGAAGTTTCTTTAAGGCTTTAAACATTAGCCGTGTTTACGCTGCATCTAAAATCACGACAAAGGCTTCTAGCACAGCAGATGGGCATTTCCTGGTGTGTTATAAATTGCTAAAAAAAAAAAAAAAAAAAAAAAAAAAAAAAAAAAAAAAGGGAGAAAAAAAAAAAAGAAAGGGAGAAAAATCGCGGCACCGGCGCTGCCCACAGGTGCGCGGGGCTGCGGGGTGCCGGGCAGGAGGCGGAGGTGGGCGCCGGTGCCGGCTGCAGCCCCCGCGGGGGAACGGCGGGGCTCTGTCCGCGCCCCTCCCGGCGCTGCGGGGCGGGGGGCGCCCGCCGGTGCTGAACGGACAGCGCC
>JAAGAY010008623.1:0-27295 GCA_011801015.1 Ardeotis arabs
GATGGGGTGGGATGGGATGGGGTGGGGTGGGACAGTCTTCCAGTGTGTTTTTGCAATGCCTCCAAAGGGCTGCAGAATCTTGGCTGGAGCCTCTGGGTGGGCCATGGATAAAAATAATTAATAATAATAATAATAATAATAATAGAGGGGAATTTTGCAGCGTGTGGCTGTGCTATAAGATCATGGCAACAAGACACCCTCCATGCACATCTGAAAGCCAAGTAAGAGGTTTGGATGTCGGGTCAGACATGCAGGCAGGGCGGTGGGCTGGGTGCAAGGGGGGTTCGTGCAGCCCCCTCCTGGCTTCTCACATTTTAGCAATTGCTTTCCATCAGTGGATAAAGACACAAGAAAGAGGCAGAGGGTGCGACCGTGCTCAGACAAATCTTGTGCCTTGGGCTTGACCCCGCCGCAGCCGGCAAGAGCCGATCCACTTACGGGGGACACAGAGCAGGAGCCGCTCCTTTGAAGTCCACAGAAACCAGTCCCCACCACCAAGCAGGAGACCCTGCCTGCGTTAATGAAAAAGACAAAAGAAATAAAGATATTTTTGTATTAATCTTAGTGTTTCACAGCTGTCTACACTGAGAAATTAATCTCCATATCCATTGCATCAGTAATTAAGCAACGGCTGTTCCAAAATAGCCCGTGCAGACACTCTGTTCTGAGCCACGAGCAGTTTCGTGCCAGAAAAATGCCTCTGCTTTGCAAGTGCAATAATATCCCGGAGTAACATAAGAAAACAGAGTTTTTACATCAGCGGATTCTCTGCAATAACTGTTGCAGAATGGCTTGTTCGGGTGAGCGCTCCCAACACCTCTTCAGTGCTGGACGAGCCGGCAGTCCGGTGCGGTCCAAGCCCGGAGGAGCAGGGCTGGGATTCCTCTTTTTGCTTCCCTCCCCGTTTTTCCCGTGCAGATCCCTCACCGTCCCGCTGGGAGCCCTACCTGCAGAGCCCGTGAAAGGTTCTTTCAGGAAAACTTGGAAGGGGGCTGAGGGGAGTTTCTTTCAAAAGGTGAATTTCTATGGGATGGAGCTACTGGGCCAAGAACCCCCTGAGGGCAGCTGGCTTCCACCTCCACGCCGATGCTGGAAAAACTTCCTCTCCTTTATTGCCAGCTTCACTTTTATTTTGTTTTCCTTACCCTCAAGGAAGGGAGTTGGTTGCTTCTTTTCACCTGGACCTTCCAAAGGGCTAACTGCGTCCGAGGGCACGCTGTACCCTTGGTGGTGGAAATCTGTGGGTTTATAGTCGTTACCTACCTAATGCTCTCTCTGTTTCCATAGAGACTCTATAAATAGAATAAAATTTAAATCACTATTTCCTGAAGTGGCAATTCGGCACCGTAGATTTATTACATATTTCCTAGGAAAAAAAAAAACAAAAGGATAGATGTTTTCATTATGAATGGATAACAGAAGGATAAAAGGGTCTGCCTGTAGCGTTCAGGGACACAGGATCTGAGTGCTGATTCCTTGGCAATATTACAGGTGTGGGGAGAATTATGGATCCAACCCTTATGGATTTGGACCTTGTGGCTTTAGTATCTGGGATTTTTAGGAGAAGGAGTCCTTTCTGTGTGGCCGTGAAATCCTCTACAGTCCGCAGCTCCTGCAGGTCGCATCTCAAACGTCACTGTTTTTCTTTTTAGAAATAAAACAAGGCTTTTGCCAAGCATCGGCTGGGGCTATAAGCAGCTCCCAGTTCTGTGCCCGCTTCGCGCTGGTTTTCAAGCACGAGTTCACGGCAGCGCGGCGGTTACGGGAACCAGCATCCCTGGGGAGAGCCCCGGGCGGAGTAAATCCATGGTGAGGTGCCCCCGAACGTCAGCAGGGTCAGGACTGTCGTCCTCAAAGGTGGGGTGCTCGGCTTAACTCCAAAATAGAGACAGGGAGCATCAGGGTGGGCTCGTGCCTGGTGGTTTGCTGGGTAGCTGAGGCTGCTCTGGGAGGCGAGAGGATTTTTCCATGTCCCAAAGTTGTTTACTTGCTGCCGGGAAGCAGCGATGGACCTGGGATTTGGGATCTGGGCTCTGCTGAGCCCTTTGTGGATGCTGAAAGTCGCTGCCCATGCTGCTGCCACCCCGCATTTGACCACGCACAGGGGATTGCGGAGGGCACCCAGCCAAAATCTCCCGTGGATGCAAATCTGGGTGTTCCAGTGACTGCGGGGAAACCGCGCCAGGCTGACCCGGCTGTAATCGAGAGCACGATCTGTTCCACTGTCCGTATTGCATGACTTCACCGCGGCTAGCGTCCACCCCGATTCCCAGGAGCCGGCACGAGAAAAGCTGTGGGCTCTGTGGGAACGTCAGCCTCAGCCCCCGGGGGAGAGGACGACCCAGGGGCACCCAGGGGAGTGGCGTGCCCCCATCTCCTGCTGGAAACCAGTTGCTGCCCAGCAGGGACTGGATTTGGTGGCACTGGGCCACAAGCTGTGGTTTCGCTCCCGTAAGTGAGGCCAGCTTGGTCCGTGCTGTGCTCGGAGGCCATGGAAAATCCCACGGGGAAAATCCCTTCCGGGTCCTTCCTGGCGCACATTTTGGAGAGCAGGTGGCTCCTGGCAGCGCGTCAGTGGCCAAGGCTCCCAGGCTGGGGGTAACCCTGGCTTTTCCAGCTGGGGAAAAGGCTGCTCCCTCCCTGCTGCCCGCAGGGCTGGGGTCTCTGCGGTGACTGCAGCAGGCACCCCTCTCCCTCCATCGCTCTGAAGGGCCTTTCCACTCCTCTTGCTGCTTTTTGGGGCAGCCAGCACTCACCAGAGACCTGCCCCAAGCGTGGGGAATGCTGCTGGAGCTGCGTACCTGGGCCGTCCCGAGCCACCGTGCTCAGCCCTGCCTGCCATCAAATGGATGCTAACGTTTCATACTTTTCCACCGGTACAAAGTGCAGTGCTGGCAGCAGGGCTTGTTCCCTTTTGCAGATCCCTTTGGGCTGGCGTGGGGTCTCCAGAGCCCTCCAGAAGCTCTTTAAGCCCTCCAGCCTCACGTTTGCGTTCGGTGTTAGCATGGGCACCGTCCATCGGAGCCGTGTGTGCCGAAGTGGGGCGAGGCCGTCCCTTCCTGACAGTAACAGGGATTGTTTTCTCTCCTTTCCCGCAGAAAATCCAGCAGCTGTCCGAAGGGTCCATGTTTGGCCATGGCCTGAAGCACCTTTTCCACAGCCGCCGGCGGTCGCGGGAGCGGGAGCACCAGAACTCGCAGGACTCGCTGCCGCCGCACTACGGCACGTCCGACCACGACTCCCCCGACGAGAAGGAGCGATCCCCGGAGATGCACCGCGTCTCCTACGCCATGTCCCTCCACGACCTCCCGGCGCGTCCCACCGCCTTCAACCGAGTGCTGCAGCAGATCCGCTCTCGCCCTTCCATCAAGCGCGGCACCAGCCTGCACAGCGGCAGCCGGCGAGCCAAGAGCGGCTCGCTGGAACCCCAGAAAGGGAGCCCCCACCTCGGCCGCAAAGCCCCCCAGGACAGCAGCCTCACCGCCATCCTGCATCAGCACCAGGGCCGCCCCAGGTCCTCCTCCACCACCGACACTGCCATTCTCCTGGCTGAGAGCGGGGCTGTCTACCTGCTCACCGAGGACACCGAGTGCCTGGCCGATAAGGTAGGGCTGTGCCAACAGGACATCCTCGGGCGGCTGCGGGGGATGAGCCCACACCGGGTGGTTGGGGAAGGACTGGGTGCAGAGCACCCCAAAATGCTGTCAGGAGGAGATTCGGGGCGGCGCTGGTGGCACCCAGTGCGCAGGACGGCAAACGGCAGCCCCTGCATGGGAGCGAGTTGGGTCCAGAGGCTGCTGGGGTTGGTGCTCCTCTGGCGGGTAGGTGAAGGCAGGACCGTGTTCTGGTCCTGTTCCCAGAGCGGGATTAAAATAGAGGGAGGTAGATTCAGATTGGACATAAGGAAGAAATTTTTATGCTGAGGGTGGCGGCACACTGGCCCAGGTTGCCCAGAGAGGTGGTGGATGCCCCATTCCTGGAAACATTCCAGGCCAGGTTGGATGGGGCTCTGAGCAGCCTGATCTGGTTGGAGATGTCCCTGCTCCTTGCAGGAGGGTGGGACTGGGTGGGCTTGAAAGGTCCCTTCCCATCCAAACCATTCTGTGATTTGAGGGAGAGAGAAGGGGACGTGGCACGAGCTCTGTGCCAGTGGGGTGGGACCCCCAGCGCGGGGTCGGAGGGGATCCTGGGCAGCCCAGCGCCGGGCGTCTACAAGGGCTCGGCCAGGCGGCTGCAAATTGCTCCCATCTGAAGTGATTTTTAAACCGCTCTGCGCAGAGCTAATAGAGAGGCCGGTATTTCCATCTAGCGTTTAGCCCCGTTAATTATGAAACAACTGAGATTAGCGCAGCGGCACGGCGCGCTGAGGACAAGGCGCAGGCGGTGAGAGGTGCACTGGGTGCTGGTGGGATTCTCCATGTTGGCTTCTCTCCTTGGCCTTTGGAGCTTGGGAGGTGTCACACTCTAAAACCACGCTCTGTAGCCCTTTTTTTGTCTTAATTTACCTGAAAATGCCAACAGTGAGTTGGCAAAGCAATAGGGTTTGGGATGAGATGGCCAGGCAGGCTCCGGCACCCTGTGGGGGCTCGGGAGTGGGTGGCCCAGCCGCTCCTCTCCGCTTGGCACCGAGCCTCGGAGGCGGAAATCTGACCTGGAGACTTCTGTTGCCCTCTGAGCTGATGGAAAGAGGATCAACCAGATCCTTTTTCTTTCTGTTTTCACTCGACGGTTTCAGCGCCAAGCTCCAGCTGACGCTCGTGGCTTGCAGCGGGTGCCGGTGCTGCTGCCCTGCCGCAGCCGTGCGGGGATGGTGCCACCAGTGGGACGTGGGAATCTGGTCCCAGAGGATGAACGCATCATTGTATTCCCAAGAAACTGCTGCCCAGGTCCTCCTCTCCCCACTTTGCAGTGTGCCAATCAGGGCACCCTGTCCCTTCCCTGGCAGTCCCCACGCTGCGCCCACACCGAGCGCCTGAGCAGGGCCAGGGCCGTTCAGGTTGTTAATCTGAGCATCCGCAGCCAAAATTTCTTCCCTCTGGCTTGTGTATCAGCCTTGTAAGGAGCCTGGTCCCGCTGGTCCCTCTGGGGTTACGCCGAAGCTTCGAGCCGAAGCGATTCGCACGGGGACAGAAGCACCCGGAGGGGAGCGGGAGCGGAGCGGGTCCGTGTCCGCTGGCGGAGCAGCACAAAGAGCACGAGAAGGGGATGAATAATTAACTGCATATGACACAAAGAGTAATAAGGAGAGAGGCGATACTGAGGCCTTTGTGTGGCAGTGGAAAAATAACCTATTTAGAGAAACAAGAGCTATGTGATATTCTCATGCCGTATTATTTTTCCTTACCCCTCGGGAGACCCAGCCTCCTGCCCATGGCAAACTGGCTCCTCTTCCGCAGGGACACCCTGGGCTCCAGTACTCCCAGCACGGCTCCGCCAGAGCCCAGCACGTGCGTTTGCACCGGGACTTTGCGCCAGCAATCGCTTTGCATCGCCTCTGCTCTGTCCCGCCGGGGTCAGACACCTCCTCCCAGTTTCTCCCTCAGTTTGGAAGCTGCTGCTCCAGGGAGGCACAGGGCTCCTGTGAAAGAGACATTTTTTTCCCCCAGAAATTTCATGCTGAATTTTCCACCCGTTGTGTAAGGGCCTGAGCGCACGCTGGATTAATCACTCATGGGATCATTCAGCTTCAGAAAGTGCTTTTTGTACAACTATTGATTTTTTTTCTTTCTTTTTTTTTTTTTTTTTTAAATTAGGTTCCTACAGCTTTCCCTTGCCTACATTCACCTGCCCCGGTTCCTCGCCCTGCAGTCCCCGCCAGCCCTGGGCCACCCTCCACTCCACTGGGGCTGGGCACACAGGGTTCCTCCCCCCTGCACCCCCTAAATCCCCCCAAAGGGCGGCTGCTGGGGTGCTGCGGTGGCTGGAGGAGGCGAGCGGGACTGCGGCACGGTCTGGGTGTTCGGCGGCGGGTGCCAGTGCTGGCTGGGGCTCACAGTGTAATTTGCGAGGTGCCTCGTGTGCCCTTGCTCTACCCGCAGCGGCAGCTGCCCCGTGTCCTGGCACAGCTGTCCGTCACGTCCCAAACTGGGGCTGGGGGCTGTCACGAGCACCGCACATCAGCGACGGAGCTGCGGACAAAGCTCTGCTTTGCATGGGGATGTCCACCTGTCGCACACGTGTTCATCACTTGCCCCCCAGCCTTCCCCGCTGCGCTCTGCCCACCTCGTGCGTGCAAGGAGCGGCTCCCGGTGAGGGTGGGATGACAGCGCGGTGGCCTGGGTGTCCCGTGTCTCCCGCTGGCATTTGCACACAGCTCAGGACCAAGGTTTTTGCAGGTTGGCTCTGCTCCGAGAACCGCAGCCGTGCCGTGCGTGCCCGTGCGGCGCGTCTCTCTGGTTTGCGCTAACGCGGATCTCCGCTCACCAGTGAACCCGTCGGGTGGGACGAGGCGGCCGCTTCTCCCTGGCCGTGGGTACCAACAGCCGGGAGCGCTGCTGGATTCCGAGCGCTCGCACTAGCGTGCATCCCCTCACGCGGCTCACTTGCTCACCCAAGGCGAGGTGCTGCTTTGGGGTGCGCGTCGGTGTGTCCGAAGGAGCATGTTGCCAGCATTGGGTGTGCCAGTTTGTGGCCGTGGTGGCACATGTGATGGCGGTGGTGGCAGCGGCTCGGTTGGGGCAGGGGAAGGCTGCAGGCGTGGCGATGGGAGCCTGCTGGAAAGCTTTCTCCTTATCCCACTAATCTCCTCCTGGTGACCCGCCAGCACCTCGTGGGAGAGGCGAGCGGACGGGCGTTACCAGCTGGGACGGCCACCAAGGCCCCAGCGCAGCGGTTGTGGGGAGATCTCCCCACGGACCACGATCCTCCGTGGCGGTGGGGTCAGCCGAGCAGCGGTGCTGGCGGGGCAGAGCATCCCGGGGGGACCCTCGCCCCCGTCCCCGTTGGGGTGCCCCGAGCTGGAGCGGGGTGGCCGCGGGGTTCTGTGCCTGGTGCTGCCGGGGAGCTGCGCGGACTGCGGGGACTGCGGGATGGTTCACGTCCAGGTGAGCCCCCCCGCCTTGCACCGGGACCCCTCCGAGCCCCCTCGGAACGCACACCGAGCCGTGGCGGGGGGGAGGGGGGGGAGCGGGCTGGCTGCGGGGCTGGTGGCCGTTAGAGGGCAGCGTTACCGCACCGGTGTGCGCGGGTGCCCATCTGTGCGCACCCCCGGCCGGCTTCTCCCCGGCATCCCAGAGCTCACAAGTGTCACGAATGCAAGTGCTCAGCCCCGGCCGGCTGCGCGGCTCGGACCCCCGCAGCATCCCCCGAGGGGGGCGAGGGGCCGGACCCTGGCCGGGCTAACTGCCCGCCTGCCCTCGGTGGCCCTCGGCAAGTGACAGCACCAGCTGCCGCCGCAGCCGCCTTGGCCCCCCAGCCAAGATGCTTCTCCCGTGAGAACAGCGGAGGGGCGAGGGGGAAGCAGGGGGGGCTTCGTGCCACGTCTCAGCTTTGGGATTGTGGGCCAGGCTGGCCTGAAACGCAACGAGCCGTGCCCAAACCCAAGCATGCCGTGTCCCTGCTCCCGTCCCGTCCCTCGGCTGCCCAGTCTCTGTGGGAGGTGGTCTGTGGTCCTGCGGCCTTGCAGGGGGGACCTGACCTCACAGCCCCCTCCCTGCCATCCTGCCACCTCAAGGGCACCAGCCCTCCGAATGCAGGGCGGGATTCATCCCGCTAAATTTAGATGGTTGCCGGGTCAGCGGCTATATCAGGGCGAGATGGATTACAGCCCGCGGGGAGAAACCAGCGGTTTCTGAGCATCCACCCCGGGGGCGGCTGTGGTCTGTGGACAGGGAAGGGCTTGGGTGAGCGGTGGCCAAGAGGCTGTGGGACGGCTCAGCCCTCGCCCCAGCAGCTCGGGGCCATCAGGCAAAGTTCATCTCCCCTGCCTGGGTGTCTGCTTTCTGGCTGTGGTGTGTCCAGCTCAGCCCTGGCTCCCTCCAGCACCGTCGGCATGCGACCGCCTTTGGTTTCAGGGCAGGGATGTGATTTCTTACCTCCTACGGCTCCAGTTACCCAGAACTGGTCTCAGTGGACAACTGGGATAAGGACAGGGATGAGGACTCTGCTCAACCGAGCCCTGACCCGCCAGCCGCAGCCCCGCTCCATCTCAGAGGGGAGATGCCCCGGGGCCGGGGGCTGGCCAGTAGGAAGCCGGGTTTGCTCCGCGGTGCTTCTTTGAGTATCCTTTCTCCCTGCCGTGGTGAGATGTGGTGGTGACAAGGGAGGCTGGCCGGGCGCGCTGGGGTGGCTCAGATGGTGGGATGCTAGTGATGCTTTGCTGCCCCTAAAACTTGCTTTTGATGGAAATTTTGGGGCCAGAAATCCTAAAAGTAAAAGCCTGAAGCTGAGCTCCAGAGCAGGCAGCCTGCTTTCTGGAGGTGCTGAGCGCCTGAGAGTCCCCGAGGAGCTGGCACGAGCTAAGGGGACACGGGACCTTCAAGTCTTGCTGCTTTTCATTGGTATCCCCGCATTGAACCCTGGCAGGAGATTCCCAGGCTGGGGTTCCCCTCACTCTCTGCTGGAAACCAGAGCCAGCGCTTCCATGCAGTTGTCTCTTGAGGAGGATTTGCTGATGGAGGAAAAGCACATGCTCTCTCCCACCCAAACCTGGGCCAGTTCTGGTGTTAAAAATCCCAGAGGAAGGAGCTGAAATAGGTCAAAAAGCGAGTAGAGGGAACGGGGGTGTAAAGCTGCCCTCCCTGCAGCCCCACAGCCCCATGGCTGGGCATCCCCTTGGCATCTGGGCAGGGTCCCAAGGGGGCGAGCTGGGGAGCACCAGGGTGCAGAGACCCTACAAGTGCCAAGGGTTTTGGGAGGGACCTGCTGACCTCTGCTGCAAACTGAGCCCACGCTGAGCATCACGAAACTGGAGGCGCTGGAGCACTGTGTCTGGGTCGGCTCTGCCTCCATCTCCCCACACGTCGCAGGGGAATGAGGGTCTGTGAGTGCAGGGCGGTGGTGGGAACTCGTTTCCTCGCTGCCATCGGGACGGCGCTTTGAGGAGCACTTTGGGAAAAGTACATAATAGCTGTGAAGACAAAGATACCCGAGATTGCAGCTTAATTAATTCAGGAGAAGAAGAATATCAGACTCGCGTACTGATTCACCCCCTAGCAAAAGACATCGTGTTCCTCAGCCTTCCTTGACATATGGCTGTTGTTTCCAGCCCACCAGCAGCTCCCGCTCCCCGACAGGCAGGCACCCCGGTCGCCTCCTTGCCGCTTTACCCCCGGGGGATTCGGGTCGAGCGGGCGGCCGGTGTGCGGGGTGGATGCGGAGCAGGCAGGATTTGGGGACCAAAGGTTCCTGTCCATCCCGCAGTCCGTCCTGCCTGTCCCGGGCAAGCGGCTGGGTTGTAGCTGAGAGCAGGATTTGGCTCCTGAGTCAGGATGAGCAAAGCAGGGTCCTGCCTTGTGACTCTGACAGCGCCAGGCTCCTCACTCCGTGCCTCTGCCTCTCCTTGCCTTCCCCCTCAAACCCTTCCTACATAAGCTGCCAAAAATCCTCCCCAGCTGCACAAGCACCCTGTTAGGGGTGTCAAAACCCAGCTGCAGCACGCGCTGGGGGCTGCTGCTGGCGGTTTTACTCTCGTGTCACCCAGCAAGCGAAATAGCAGCACCAGCACTGGAGCTCCCGAGGTTGCTCTCTCCAGTAAAAACAACAGCTGGGATTTTTCTAAACATTCTCCAAGTGTAGGAAGGGCCACTTCACCCGTGAGGGATGGTCATTGAATCATCTCCGCAGAGGTGTCCCTCTCGGTGACCTGCAAGCCCAGGGCACAAGGGATGTTCCCCAACCTGAAGGATGCGGTGTCGAATTAGGAGAAGCTGAAGTCCATGTGGGATGGACGGGCACAGAGGCACAGGAACTCCTTGAGCCTGGGACGGATCCTGGGATCTGCCCATCTGCACCCACGCAGCCACCTTCCATGTGAGGCCCCTCAGCGGGTGCCATGCGGGAGCATGCTCCCCGCCTGCTACCGCCGAGAGCCCCATGGGATGGTGGCACCATCCCAGCTCAGCCCGGGGACTGGGGGAACCACGGCGGCTGGTTTGTTTATTCTCTGCAGCCTTCGGAAGGCAGCTGGGCCAGGCAGCGCTTGGCGGTGCTGTTTGTTCTCCCAGCACAGTCGGAGAAGCGGGACCAGCCCCTGCGGCACCCAGCCTGTTCCCACTCCCCCGGGCTCCCTCCCCACTCGCCAGCCTGTGCTGCTTGTTCTTGGCTGCCTCAGAGCCTCGCAGTGCCGCCTCTGCAAGCACACGGCGTACGGTCCTTGGCCCCTGCGACTCCTTAACCGCGGCCATGACAGAGGGAGAGGATCCGGCCGCCTCGCGGAGCACCGGCCAGGCGCTTTCCAGGAGCGACCAGGGCATCCTCATGCCGGAACCGCATCCTCCCGACGCCTGTCCCGGGAAAAGGATATTGCTCTTAAATTCTCTGCTGGGTGTCTTTGTAAGTACCCCCTCCGCTCTCCTTCCTGCTCCCAGGCAGTGGCAAGGCAAGGACTCGGGATGTCAGGAATTAGGGGTGAGGAGCAAGGTGGTACCTGCAGGCGAAGGTCAGGCTGCTGCTTGCGAGGGTTGAGGTCTCGGCCAAGAAGCCGCTTGCTTGGGACACCGAATGCACTGGAGGATGTGAGGTTAAGGAGAGCTGGACTTGGAAGATCTTCACCTCTATCAGCATCCCAGCTCCCGATAAGCTGTATGCAGCTTTCCCAGCGTGGTCGAGGATGCTCTAGTGCAGCTTAGCTAGTCTTCCTCCTTTTTTTAGTACCAGCTTCTCCACACTAAGCTCAGGCCCTGTACGTTCCTGCTAAACCCAGCTCTGGCTGCTGCCCATGCCGGCCAGCGAAGGCAGAACCCAAATCCAAAATTTGCCCTGTGTTTGTGTGGTATCGCTGGGTGACCCATCTCTTGGTCGAGATGCTGGAACTGGAGCTTTGTAGGCATTCAGGGCCAGATTCTGCACCACTCAGCACCAGCACACACTGAATGTGCTGTGATTTTGTGTCTGTCCAGTGAGTTCCTTTGCAGGGAAGCCAGGGTTTATTTATTTTCTAATAAACAAACAGACAAGCCTGAAAAACATAGCTGCTGCTTTCTAAGCAGCGGACTAAATCTCCGAAAGCAGAGCTGGTGCTACGGATAAAGGGCAGCCCACCACCAACCTTTCGGGTAATTTCCTTGCAACTCCCCCTCTTTTCCTGTGCCAGCGGGGTCTTCGCATCGTGGGGAAGGGAGGGGAGATGCTGCACCGCTGCTCCCCCTCACTTTGCCGGGGCAATAATAGGCACCAGTCCTGCTTCTGCAATTATTTGCTAACCCCAGCCTTCCCACTGCGCTCTGAACGAGGGAAGTGCAAAGCAGAGCTCAGGGCATGGAGGGTGTTTTCCGGAGCGTCTTGTGCAGCTGGGGATTTTTTCTGCCCCGCTGAGACGGCAGAAGAGTGATGGGAAGTGACCTCTGGCCCTTGTGCTAAAACGAGAAGTGATGCTATGAGAGATGTTAAATTGAAGATGAACGTCGCTCGGTAATCTGCCCTGTCATGCCCGGAGGCATCCACGGCCTGGGGCTTGGCCAGGCTGCAAAATCCGCCGTCGCTGGGGCGGCTCGGTGGGATGGGAGTCCCTTCCCCAGCGCGGCTGAGCACCGTACGGTAGGCACAGCTGCTTTCTGCTGCTGGTGGGTTTAACTTACCGGGGAATCTGCTCTTCTCTGTGTCTTTCGGTCCGGAGGGTACCATGGCCCGCTGCGGGCGAGCGTGCAGGGAAGGGGCTCAGCGCTCACGCACAAAGGTTGCTCATGCCAATTCGCAGCCAGATGGGGAGGAAATCCTGTGCTCATCCTGTGCTCCCGAGAGGACAGACTGAGAACACGGGAGCTGCCGACAGCTCCGTGGGTAGAAGCAACTCTCATAGGGGTTACGTGGCCTGCGAGGATGCTCAGGTCAGCACGGGGCCGTGCCGTCTCCAGGACGGGGTGCAGGGACCAGCCGGGCCCCTCCAGCGCTGCTTCCCCACCGCGGGGCCGACAGCCAAGACCGGTTCGGAAAGACAGCGCTGGCGAGCTGAGCTGCTGCGTGGCTGATTCAGCCTGCCGCGCGCAGTGTGGATGCTGCAGCGGCGGGAGCCTGGGCCAGAAGGGGAGAAGAATTTCAGTTATTGGTGTTGAGCTGTGCTTTGGCAGCTTGGCATCGCAGACCGGTCCATGGGCTGCTCCAGCTTTGCCTCTTCCCTGCTCCTGGCACCCAGTGGAGCATGGACATGGGCACCAGAATTGGTCTGGGAGGGTCCAGCAGCGGCGGGCTAAGGATGGGGTGATTCAGGGAAATGCATTCCCAGCTCAGAGCAGCGCAAGCAGAGGCTGTTGCTTGTGCCCATTTCCTCCTGTCACACTGGTCAGCTTATCCGCAGCCCGCAGCAGCCCCTGCCCCAGGCCTGTCCAAGACGATGTCTCCGGAAGGGAAGTGTTGCCGGAGGGAGGCTTTGCTGCCACTGTGAGGGCGATGTCCGCGGTGAGGTTTAGGGGAGCTCCAGTTTGCAGGATACAGAGGGACCGAGACCGTGGGATGGTGCTTTTATGGAGTTGTCGAACTGAATCTTTCAAATCCATCTGTGCCGGGTCAGGTTGGTTTTTGGGCCGCCCGCCCCAGCTGCCAACCCCGGGCAGGGCCAGCTCCAGCGCAGGCAGCGCTGGCCGTGACCGCAGGGTAGCTCGGTGGTGTAGTGGTGCACCTCAATGTAGCAGGTTACACTCCCAGGGCATGGACAGACGCAGGGACAGCCCGAGAGACGATGGGAAGCGCAAGGCTGAGCGGCGCTTGGCTCGGCTCAGCTGTGGGAGCAGCACGGACTTCCCCATTAAGAATGCATCTAGGTCACGATCAGCTCATCGGTCCGGCCGGCACAATTCAATGTGTGGCTGAAAACACTTCCTAAGCTGTTGTGGTCTTGTTGCTTTTTGTGAGAAATAACCAAACCAGCGAGCTGCAAATGCGCTGCAGGACGGCTGGACCCTGGTCCATCCCAGCGCATGGCCAGGACACCGCGTGGTCCCAACACAAGTGCTCGGTTCCCGGCTTTTAGCTCCCTCGGGCTGCCCAGCTCCTTGCTTGATGACTCTATTTTCCCCGTGCATCGGTCCCACCCGGGGTTTTGCTTTGTGCGTGCCTCTGCCTGCCTCTCCCGGGCTTCACGTCCCGGTGTGTGACACAGCAGATGACAACAGCCCGTCCCGACCCGCTGCGTCAGGGCGCAGGCAGCGTATGGGGCTGGAGGCGTGCGAATACCCCGCCACAGGGACGAGGGGGGTTTTGCGTTACAGCCCTGAAAGCTCCACTCGCTGAGAGCTGTAAACAGCTCCGGCAGATTTCCTGAGTCGGCAATCCCGCTGCACCCATCGGCTCAGTCCCGACGCCGCGCTCGATCCCTGCGCTCGGAGGTGCCCAGGGATGCAGGGCCGGCCCTGACGGGAGGGTCAGCAGGAGGGCTCTCCTCCTCCCTCTCCTTGATTCTGCCCCGAAACTTTGCTGCCGTCAGCTCCTGCTTTCCCCCGGCCAGGCACACTGCCATGGCAGCCAGCTCTGCCCGCGCATTGCTGCCGGGCTCCGTGCCGCGGCGGGGACACGGCCAAGCAGCCCGCGCCGACTAGCCCTGGGGGACCCCAGCCTTGCCTGCGATGGAGGTAGGTCCTGGCAGCTGTTGGGGTTCGGATAAAACCACGGGCAGGATGGCGACGGGCAGAGACACCCGCAGGGGCTTCGGGTACCTCCGCTTCTGGCGTTTGGTGAATGAAACCCACCGGCACGATCTGTGCCGGCGCAGCAAAGACGGGGTGGGAAGCTCCACTGCGAGCTGAAACCCTGAGCGTGCCTCTCTACATTATGTAAGAAAAAATTACTCTCAGGCTGGTCAATTAGCAGAGGCAGCTGCTGCCGGCCCATGGTGTCCATCCAGGGACGCCAGGCAAGGCGCAGAGGGGGACACGGGGCTGCCTGCTTCGGTCTGTGCTGCAGGCTGGAAAGGAGGGTGGGAAGTGTGAGTCAGGGCTCCTGCTGCTATTTTCAACGCCTCGGGTGGGTAACGCGGTCTGGTGGGAATAGCGGCTCCGCGCAGGGAGGCACGGGGCTGCGAACACGCGTGAGGACGGGGACCCCCAGAGCATCCCCGGTGACGCCGGGCTCATCGCAGTCACCGACTCACGGGACGGGTGCTGTCCTAAATTACACTGATAAAGAACTCTGAGGAAGAGGGGCCACGGAAAGCCCCACATTTAATGACTGCCCCAAAATCAACCTCCCCACATCCATGCCCACCTGCATTTCTCTGCCGGCTTTCCACGGCCACCGAGGGCCCGGTGACACTCGTGCTGCGGAGCCCCAGTTGGTGCAGCATCCCTCGACAGCTTGGTGGTACATTTGTTTTTTTTTTGTCCGTGTTTGAAGGTGCATATGGTCCTTCCCACAGCCGTTTCGTCCCCGTGTTGTGTTTCAGCTGGGAACCACGGTCACACTTCGTAGTGAAAGTCCTCGCTCAGGGCTGATGCAGCAGAAGCCACGTTAGCTCACCCGCTGCGCTTCCCAGTAGGCTGTGGGGTACGGAAAACAGAATAGTTCAGGGCAAGAGTAAGTGTCCGGAGAGTTTTGTTCTGAACTTTGCAGTAATTGTGCAATTTCTCAAGAAGGGGTTTAATTCCTTAAGAAAGGGTGTAAATCCCTCCCAGTCCTGGGTGTGCCGGGAGACCCGCAGCCCCGTGCCAGGGATGTTGCCGGCCCCTGAGCTCCTCACCTGCCACCTGGGCTTCCTCCCATCAAACCTGCCGCAGCAAATAAACCAGCCTTGCGTAATTGTGCCCAGCCGTGGCCCTGTAAGTATGTTTGCTCAGCTTCTTAGCTTGAGCCTTTTGCATATCTCAGCTCTCCCGGGCTGAACTCTGTTGAT
The DNA here is from genome assembly GCA_011801015.1 of Ardeotis arabs. Lineage (NCBI taxonomy): Eukaryota > Metazoa > Chordata > Aves > Otidiformes > Otididae > Ardeotis > Ardeotis arabs. The sequence goes on from JAAGAY010008623.1 coordinate 14,978, forward strand.
AAGAACAATTTTTTCTTCCTGCGTCCTGCATTCCTCCCGCATCCCACATCAGCCCCTGCTCTCCCCTCGGGACCCGCCTGGAAAACAGGGCTTTCACGTCGGTGTGCTTACCAGGAGGTTTGCTGCATGTAGGGAAAGTGTGGCTTTTACTAATCCCCTGCTTAAATCCGCTGCGCAGTCATCTAGGCTTGCTGGGGTTTAGCAGGCAGTGTCTGTTAATACTGCAGAGATCAGTATTGTCTTTTTTTTTTTTGCTAGTTGTTTTCAAAGCAATAACCTGATGTGGCTTTCATATGATGTGCCCCGTGCCGGAGAGAGAGCAGAGCTTTTGGTGATGAAGGGATTTCACCCCCGGTCACGTCGGTGTGGATGGGCAGCGTTGGGTCCATGCCGTTCTCCACCCATCCTGCCCTCCCTTCCCCGCACACTCCCACAAATAAACCTAAAATATTGACATTGCCGGGGCAAAGGTTTGGATCATTCCCAAAATTTGGGAATTTCCTCTCTGGAAACAAAGTTTGAGCAACTTCACCCCTTCACGACCCAGCTGGAGTTTCCCATTGCGGCATCTCCGGGGCTGTCTTTCCCTTTGCCACAGCCTTTCCCTCACTGTACGGAGAATTGCGCATCGGGGCAAAAAGTCTGTTTCCTGCTGCTTCTAATTTCTGCCCCTTGATAAGAAACCAAAATGAAACAACGAAACCCTTCACGGGGCGGCCGGAGGGCCCATCCAAACCAAGCGGCTAAGAATATCCCGGCAGCAGGGTCTGAAAACTCTGCAGGTTTGTTGGGCATTATTTTTTTGGGGGGTTTTTTTTAATTTTTTTTTTTAAATGCTGCTCCAGCTGGGCTGAAGCCAGCTCCCAGCTCTGCCCACCTCGGGGCTGCTGTGTTTCCCATTGCTCCCCTCCTGGGGGATGCTCCCGCCCAGCTCGTGGTTGTCTGCTTTTGCCTCCCAAGGATGCCGAGACCCCCGCGTGAAGCACTAAAACCCCCAGCAGCACAGCAGCTCCGGGAAAAGAGGAAATTTAAGTCCGTAACAGGAGGGCAGTGCGTGCCCCTGCTTTCCCAAGCCCCACGCAGGACCCGCTGCAGGTGGGAGCGTTTCTGAGCAGCATCTTGAGAACATTGCTCCCTCCCACACAAGGCATTTCCTGGTGATAACATGCTCCTAAGTAACCACCTCGCAGCGTTATCCCTATTAAAGGGTCATTCGGGGAAAGCGTGATGGAAATTAGAAATTATTCAGGTCTGCCAACAGTATTTAACTTTCAAGCAGCTCTTAATTAGAAGCCAGGAGCCATTTATACAACCACTGAGATTTGCATAAGAATCTGCATATAAAACCCAGCAACTGGAAAGATTTTGTGATTTTTTTTTTTTTTCCAAGCAGTAATGCAGCGTGCCCGGGTTGGAGAGTGTGAGGCAGGACCCTGGGTTGCAGTCCAGGCTCTGCCAGTGATTTTAAATGTGGCCTCAGGCAGGTGGTTTCCTTACCAAAGCAATGATTTTTCCATCTGTAACACAGAAATCAGCACGTGCCCCGGCTTTCTAGGTGGCAGCTGGTGTTTGCAGAGGGGTCCAGCATTGCTGGGGTGAAACCCTGGAGAAGAAAGCCAAGGAGTCCCCGCACCCGGAGCCTGCTGCTCTCTGGGGATCAGGAGCTGCTCCCACAAATTTGGATTACGGCAGAATTTCCCTTCAGCTGAAACACTCCTATGTGCATCTAGGCTAAAAGCCAAAATCTGAAAATGAGAGTAAAATACCTCAGGGTTGCTCAATCCTTGCTCTCAGCACTGCTTTGGTGGGAGGTTTGATGATGAGATCCAGTTTTAGCTCCTGGCTCCTTTTTCCCCGGTTGGCACTGGGTGTCCGGCAGCCTGGAAATGCAGGTGCCTGTCTCTGTGCAGAGCAAGGGTGGAACATGAGGGCTGAGCTCCCGGCGGCAGGTGGTCTTTGTTGGCCCAAATCAGCCACAAACCCCCAGTTGTTTTGTTGCTGTGCCCTCTAACTGGGATGCCAGCAATAGCGGTGTGGCTGGGAAATGCTCAACCAGCTGGAAAAAACCCCAACTTCTTGCTGTGGTTAAATATTCTCCTGGCTCCCTGGGCCTTCACCCCCTCCATTGACCGTTGTCCTCCTCTCTCTTTGCTCACAGCTGGACAAGGGGGACGTGACCGCGCTCGGCCTGCCCTCCAGCGCCGGGCACAGCGACGCCGATGGCACTGTCTGCCTGGACGTCCCCGACGGCACCCCTGACCCTCACAGGACAAAAGCCGCCATCGAGCACCTGCACCAGAAGATCCTCAAGATCACCGAGCAGATCAAGATCGAGCAGGAGGCTCGGGATGACAATGTGGCCGAGTACCTGAAGCTGGCCAACAACGCAGACAAGCAGCAAGCCTCCCGTATCAAGCAGGTGTTCGAGAAGAAGAACCAGAAGTCGGCGCAGACCATTGCGCAGCTGCACAAGAAGCTGGAGCACTACCACAAGAAGCTGAAGGAGATCGAGCAGAACGGCCCTTCCCGGCAGCCCAAGGATGTCTTCCGGGACATGCACCAAGGTCTCAAGGACGTGGGTGCCAACGTTCGCTCCAGCATCAGTGGCTTCGGAGGCGGCGTGGTGGAGGGCGTCAAGGGAGGGCTCTCAGGTCTGTCCCAGGCCACCCACACCGCCGTGGTCTCCAAACCCCGGGAATTTGCCAGCCTCATCCGGAACAAGTTTGGCAGCGCAGACAACATCGCCCACCTGAAGGACACGTTGGACGACGGGCACCCGGAGGAGGCTTCACGGGCTCTCAGCGGCAGTGCCACCCTGGTCTCCAGCCCCAAGTACGGCAGCGACGACGAGTGCTCCAGTGCTACCTCCGGCTCGGCTGGTGGCAGCAACTCGGGGGCAGGACCCGGTGGCTTGGGGAGCCCCAAGTCCAACACACTGGACAGCCACCACAATAACTTCGACACCATCCTGGAGGAGCTCCGGGAGATCAAGGACAGCCAGTCGCACCTGGAAGACTCCATGGAGGACCTCAAAGCCCAGCTGCAGCGGGATTACACCTACATGACACAGTGCTTGCAAGAGGAGCGGTACAGGTAGGGATGGGTGCGTGCTGGGGTGGCAGCACGTGTCACCCAGGCTGGCTTTTTGGGGACCACATGCCCTAAACCCTGCATGCCAGGGACACGGGGAGCTGGAGCCCCCACTGCTCTCCTCACTGCCGGACCCCCCGGCAGCACCGCCCCCCCGGAGGATCATGCAGTGCTTTCCCTTCATAACCAGCTCCAGCCAGGAGCGGGGCGGGTTGGAGGGGCTGGGTGGTCAGGGGAAGGAGGGCAGGGGGATCTGCAGGGAGATCTGCCCGCCCCAGCACCTCTCTGCGCCCCCCGTGCACAGGTACGAGCGTCTGGAGGAGCAGCTGAACGACCTCACCGAGCTGCACCAGAACGAAATGACCAACCTGAAGCAGGAGCTGGCCAGCATGGAGGAGAAGGTGGCCTACCAGTCCTACGAGAGGGCACGGGACATCCAGGTAGGGGAGCGGGAGGGCTCATTGCTGCACCCTCCAGATGGAGATGGAGAGACCCTGGGCTGGGAGAGAAGGTGGGCAAGGGGGATCCCTTTCTCTAGCACCCTCAGATGAGGTCCTCACTGTGATGCTGTCCCAGCAAGAAGCAGGCAACTAAGCCGTGTCCCCAAAATCCCTGCCTGTGCCCCCGTGAGTCCCCGCTGTGCTGAAGTCCCTGGGTGGATGGCTGCAGTGCTGGGCTGTTACGAGCCACGCGTAGGCCAACATGTAGTCCCCACTGTCCCAGTTTGGGTCATCACCCCTGCTGCAGTAGGTACTCCTGGCACCCAGACCTTCCCTGGCACAGGCAGAGGGGGTTTGCAGAGGGACACCCCTTTCCAGCCATCGGAGCTGTGGAAGCAAAGCCTCCCAGCAGCAAGGTCTCAGAGCACGGGGCAGGTACCCAACGCCCTCGTAGGGCATCCCTAGGAGCCACCCACCAGCCCTGATGTGCTGTCCCTCACAGGAGGCGGTGGAGTCCTGCCTGACGCGAGTGACCAAGCTGGAGCTGCAGCAGCAGCAGCAGCAAGTGGTGCAGCTGGAAGGGGTGGAGAACGCCAACGCCCGGGCGCTGCTGGGCAAGTTCATCAACGTCATCCTGGCCCTGATGGCCGTGCTGCTCGTCTTCGTCTCCACCATCGCCAACTTCATCACCCCGCTCATGAAGACCCGCATGCGCATCCTCAGCACTGCCCTGCTCGTCCTCTTCCTCTTCTTCCTCTGGAAGCACTGGGACTCCATCACCTACTTTCTGGAGCACGTCCTGCTCCCCAGCTGATCTGCAGCCTGGCTCTGCGGCCCCGGGGGCTTTCCATTTCCCGCAGAGGAGAGGGCCAGGGGGACGGCGGTCCAAAGCCTTCGTGTTGTTTCTTCACACGCTCGGTTCGGTTACTTTCCCGGCCTTGCATCCTCGCTGCTGCCAGTGGCAATTGCTCAGAGCCGGGATCCGTCAGTCCTCTGGGATGTTTGGGGAGGGTGGGATAGGGAATGAGGAGTTGTTTTTGGAAGAAACTGGTGATTTCTGGGGCGCTGGGTTTTTCTAGGGTTTTGAGGTTGATTTTTAAATGTCGTTCTGTTCTGAAAGCCCACGGGAAGGAGGTCTTCTGCAGAGCTCTTCTGTCGGTGGGAAGGATGGAGCTGGACCAAACCCAGCACCAGGATAACTTTCTGCAGAGAGAGAAGAGGGGTTAGTTGGGGCTGGGTTTTCCCTTTTCTCCTTGAAGACCAAGGCAGCAAAAAGCTCGGTCCCGAGATGGAGCGAAAGCAAAGCACGTGGTGAAGGAGAAAGCAAGTCAAAGGCAAATGCAGCAGGACATGGACATCCCACCAGCCTCTGCCAACCCCACCACAGCCTGGCCAGGACAGAGCAGGGCTGTGACACTGTCCCTGTGTCCCCACGGGGGCCTGGGCAGACACTGGGGACCCGACGCTGGAGACAGCACCGGCACAACCCCTCTGCTGGTTTCCCTTCATTTATTTATTTCCCCTCCTTTGGCTTGAGTTGATCTGATCTCTTCAGGGACACCCGGACTTTCCAGCGTCACGCCTCTGAGTTTTCCAGCCTCTGCACCGTGTCGTGTGTGTGTGTGCGTGTGTGTGCGCGCGTGCGGTTTTTAATTTAATTCCAGACTCCGTTTCCATTTGTGGATCAAAGCTGGTAGAGCTGGGGGAGGCGAGCAGCTGCCTTCCCAGCCTCCCCGGCCCTACACAAGAGCACAGCATGCTGTCTCGGATGGTTCTTAATTATTTCATACATATATATTTATGTAATATATCTATACACACACATATATATAAATATATATATAGAAGTATATGCACAGCCAGATCCTCCTCTGGTGCAAGTGGGTGCTGCTCCCCCGACGTCGGAGACCCTGAACCCGTTCACCTCAGCTCAGAATTCGGCCCCTAACGTTTCTGCAGCACATCCCAGCCCGATGCACAGGGCTGGTGTGGGGTACGGGGTGCTTGTGAGGGTTGGGGGGTCCAGCAGAAGGAGCAGAGGCAGCTCCAGCACTGAGAGTGTCCTCTCCCACCTCCTCCGTGCTCCCAGGGCCAAACCAAGCCCACCCGTGTCCCCATGCTGAGCTCCCTGCATCCCCTCAGCCCTTGAGCATCACCTCTCACACTGGCACATCTCCCAGTGCACCCCAGCAGCAGGATCCACACTGGGCAGCATGTGCCTGCAGGATCCCTGCGCTCTGCCGAAGGAACCGGCAACGCAAGAGTGGGGGGCTGCAAGGAGGAGGGCTGGGGGATACTGGGATGGGGACCCCAGCTCATACCTGGGGCTGCAGCCAAGAGCTCTGGATTCCCAACCCCAGGGCGCTGGGTCTGGTGCATCAGCGAGGAAAGAAGTGATGGAAAAGACCAAGGATGGAGAAGAGCTACGGCTTGTGGAGGGTGACCACAGCGAGAGGTGGCCCTCCTGTCCTTGCAGAGACCTGGCAGCGGGGCCAGCAGGTACCAGCTGCACCCCAGCCCGTGGGTTTGCACCAGAGTCGAACCACACGCGCTGCGAGCAAGCTCGGCGTGGGGGAGCAGGGGACAGCCGGGAGATAAGCCTGCGCTGTTCCTGAAGGGCAGCAGCAGGCTGGGTTTCAGCTGCTTTGACCTGGAAAAATGGCAAATGGATGTGAACTGGCAGCTGAGCAGACACGGGTGGGGAGAGGCAAGGCAGCGGGGCTTTCGGGGGGCCCAGTAGTTCCTCTGGCTGGTGATGGACTGGGGGTACACAGGTGGACCCCGCTCCCAGGCATCCCCTGTACTTACTGGAAAGGGCACAGGAGGTGACGTGGGTTTAACACCAGAGATAAGGCAGCCCAGCCCCAGTGCGCAGGAGCAGGGGCCGTGCCCAGGCGGGACGGGACAGCACCGACCTTTGCGGGGGCTCCCTGAAGCCTGGCCCCTTGCTGCAGGTGACACCCAGGGCACATCCTCTCTGGAGTGAGCAGTCATATCTCCATGAACTTCATCTCAGCAACGTGGGCTTGCCCAGAGCTGCACTGGTTTTCGGGCACAGGGCTGGGGAAATCGCCGCATCCTCAGACTGAGCAGAGCTACCTGCCCGCATCCCGACAAGGTGCGCGCTGCACGGAATGCATCAGCACCGGGTCAGCTTTTACACCATTAAATATCTGTAAGAATGAAACAGCAAGTAATTAAATTTCAAAGCCTGAGCTCCCTAAACCTTCACTACTTGGCTCTGCCTGAACCCAGACTCTGAGAGCCCAGGGAGAGAACTACCCCACACTCACAGCCGACCCAAGAGCCTCTTATCCTGCCACTCTCACCAGGCACGGGTGTGGAGCATCCTCCCTAAATGCGGTGCAGGGGCAGGGTGCGGTCCCTCATCCCAATTAGTGCTTTAACCCCTTCCTGCCTGCAGCGTGGCACTGCCCATCTCCCCTCCCCGGTGAGGAGGGGCTGGGGGGGGAATGCCCAGGGTGCAGAGGGGGAGGGCTGGTCCCTGAGCTTGTGGGGAAGGGGGCATTTGTGCTGGAAATAGCAAGCACCTCATCTCAGGAGGCTGCAGGCTCCCTTTGCAGTGGGAGGTGGGTGCAATAGGGTCCATGCACGGAGAAGGTGTGTGCCACAGCTGGGCACCAGCCATCGCTACGTCCCCTCTGCCCAGCCGCCTGGAGACCTGGGCTGGACCCCACTTCCAGGCCACCCTGTCCCCGGGGAGCAGCAGAGCCCGCGGGTTGGGTCATGCCAGCCGTCCAGGAGCGACATCCCCACCGCCCCTTGGCATCCAGCATCCTCCCGCTCCCCAGGCCTGGGCACCCAGCCGAGCCCCCCGTCCCGGGGGCAAGCAGCTGGCAGACGGGGCCGGCCGGCATCTTCCCATGCCTGGCAAAAGGGGGGACAGGAGCCAGAAAATCCTGTGCAGGGAGCCAGGGAGCTGCCGGTGACATTTGCTCTGGTTGCAGGGACAATAATTCCCGCGTGGCAAGTGCAGCCCGGGGCTCCCTGAGGACTCGCATTCTCCCAGCGGGAACCAGCACAGTGGGGCCGGGGGGGCTCATAACGGCCCCCTTTGTGCGTGTGGCAAGCGGAGAGGGAAAGCTTTGACGTCAGCCCGGGAGGAATTCCTTAATGCCACTCAGGCCGCCCTTGCCCGCTTGCTAATTGCGTTTTATGTAAGAGCTGCAGCTGGGCTCCCAGTCCGCTATTGAGAGCGGGATAAGGCGGGGCAACGGGGGCGACGGGGGCCTGGCAGCGCCGGGGGCATGGACACGGGGACCCTCGTGGCCCCACACCCCAGGCCCTGGGGCACCCGCTTCCCTTGCCTCGTACGCGTGATCGCCCGTCAGCGCAGGGAGCTTGGAAGGAGAAATGATAATAAATCGTTTCAGTATCTAAGGGGTAATTGCACTTAATGGAGACGATCGAGGCGGTGATTTATCTCGCTAGCGTTACGCCGTCGGGTTTCCAGCTGCACGAGCCTCGGATGACGAAATACTGTATGTGGTGCCCTCCTCTCTGCTGAGGGGTCTCCCAAAATACCCCCACAGCATCCCCGTTGCCCCAGGGCTCTCCCTGCATGCCCAGGGAGAGCACCAAGAGCTGGAGGCTGCTCCCTCGTGCAAGGACCCAGAGGCGCTCACCTCATTTTTGGGGTGCTGCTGGCATTGCCTCAACCCCAGCTTGTCCCCCCCTCACCCCACTGCAAATTCCAGCATGAAGACAGGGACTCCAGTCAGGACAGCCGAACCGGGCACGCTGTGAGGGTGTGATGCAGAGGGGGAGTTTTCCCAAGGAGGAGGAGGAGGATGAGGAAGAAGGGGGGTTAAGGGAGGGGGGGATGTTGGCAATCATCAATGGGAAAGACGGCAGGACCCCAGACATCCCCTCCCCCCGACCGGCGTGGCCAAGCTTAGGCCGTAAAATGAAAGAGCTGGTACCAAGGATAACATGCTTCGCATTCCTGCGCTGTCTCCGGGGGAATTTCAACTGATCTACATGAAAAATACTCGCTGCCCCCGAGGTCAAAGCGTCTGGAGGAAAAATTTCCGAGCGGAAAAGCTTAAAGTGGCGCAGAACCAGTGCCGGCAGCCAGCTCCAGGGCACTCGGGTCTCACCTGGTGCGAGCAGTGGTGGCCAGTGCCCGTGCCACCATGGCTGGTGCCAATGCCACCATGGCCAGTGCCCGTGCCACCCTGACCGGTGCCAAAGCCACCATGGCCCTCTCCAGAGCACGGCAGGGTGCAGGAAGCTGCTGCCAGTGCCCACGAGCCCGTCCTGCCCCCCTCATCCCCATCGGGGCCGGGGGGGGTGACATCCTGCCGTGAGCAGGTCAGTGCTGAGGGACCAGGGCACCCCTGTGCATCATCTGCAGCCATCAGAGCCGCATCGGCCACACCGTGGAGCAGCTCCTGGTGACGCTGGGCTTCGGAAAGGCCAATGCCTGAGGATGCTGGCTGCTGGAAATGTGCTGTCCCCGGAAACACGTTCCAGCTCCTGAGCCCAAGCTCCCTGTCCCGTGCACCCACCATCAGGCACGTGGGGTGAACAGCAGCCCCTCGAGATCCTGCGAAGCTGGCAGCCCCCGGGGAGGGAGAGCAGGGGAAAGCCCCAGGGTTACCCCCGAAACCATGCGGAGCCGCATCGCTGTGGATCTGGCTCCTGTTATAGTCATGGCCAACCGAATAATTTAATTCCACATTTAAAAATAAATACTTGTCTGGGGCTGGGGGAAAGAAAGGCTTACGGAAGAAAATTAAGAGGAATTTAATTAAGGGCAGTGCTGGGAATGTCTCTACCACAATAAAGATAAGGAGGATCAATTGCTTCTTCCAAGGATCAAAGTGAAGGGCTAGAGGGGGGAAGTGGGGCTGTCGGGTGGCTACAAAGCACAGGGATGGGAGGGGAAGGCAGGGAGAGAAAGGCACACGAGGAAAAGCAGGAGAGAGACAGCTAGATAAGATTAGAAAAATAATTGATGGCGTAGCTCCCCGAGGGCTGCCTGGACTCACGGGTCGATTGCAGTGTGGTGGAGGCTGGGGGGGTCTGTGCTGTCTCCCTGCTGCCCACCACCCCTGGCTGCCTCCTGCCCGGAGGAAGAGCAGGAGGAAGGGGTAGCAGCATCCCTCCTGTCCCAGCTGCCTTGTCTCGGGGTACAGACCAGGTAGGGGCACACCTCAGCCCAGACCATGGCTTGGTTGTGCTGATCCCCAGTTGTGCATCAGCAGAGAGCCAGACCCCAAGCAGGGCTGCACCCCAACACCGCGACCCTCCCAGCCCGGTCTGCATGGCAGCGGGTGCAGGGATACCGTTAGCCAGCACGGGGGGAGCAGGAGGCTCCAAAACCCCTCCAAGAGCCATTTCTGCATCGATTGGGACCCTCCTTCCCCTAGCTCATCGCCATGAGAAAGCCTGTCCCCCATCTCACATGGGAAGGGAATGTGGGACCGCGGGGATCTGCAGGGGAGGGTGATTTTCCCAGTGTATCTGGTTGCCTGTGGATGCAAAAAAGCACCCAGACTGGTTTCTTGAAAGGGCTGGACCTGGCAGGTCCCAAATTCCAGAGGCTGGTACCCAGCCAACCAAGGCCATCCTGACGATCCAGCGAGGCATTTGCATTTTTAGGCACCCAAGTAACTGTTTGACTCCAGTTTCTTCAGGTGTACAATGGGAACGCCGGTACCCGTCTACCCCCCAGACCTACCGTGGAGCTGCCGGGAGGCCTGCCTCTTGCTCGGGGTGTTTGCATGGGTTGGGACATCATTGCTGTGTCAGGAGCGGGTTTGCATCCCGGCTGGGAATTTCCAGTGTGAGCGGTGCTGAGCCCCGGGCCCCCCAAGCCGCTGCCTCCGGAAAAATGGGCTCCTCTCTTGCCTCACTCGCTTTTGCAAGAAGCCGAGCCTGCAGCCGGAGAAAGCGGTTCGGCCGGCTCCGGCGGGGAGGGCCGAGCTGGCAGCCTGGCAAGGAGACAGCATCAGGGTGTGCCACGTCCCTGCCGTCGCAGCCCCGCTCTCGGCGGGCGGCAGCAGCCGGTGCGGCAGTTGAGCCAGCGCGGCTGGTTTGCCGTGTCTCCGCAGGAGCCCTGCCAGCTGGGTGCCTCCCGTGCCTGCTTTGCACGGATACGAAGCGCTTGAGAAGCGTAGGGGGGTTTATTGCCGTACGGGCAGGATGCTCAGCTGTGTGTCCCAGGCACAGCGGGGCGGACGGCCCCGCAAGTGACAAGCAGCACAGGAGGTGGTCGGATGGTCCCAGCAGTGCCGGCAGAGCACAGCACCCCCTCCCTAAACCCCTCTGTCCCATCCTGCTGCGGAGAGGACCGCAGCCCCAGCGCTGCGTGCTCCAGGGCTGCGGGGCTGTGGGTCTGGATAGGTAGGCAGAGTCGTCCTGCTCGGAGAAATCCCACGGGATGCCTCCTCTGGCAGAGACCCAGCAGCCCGAGCAGCACCGCCATGGCTTTGGGATGGCACTGGGGCTTCAGAGCGGTTACCAGCGCCCAGTTATCTGCGTCCCCAGTGGGATCTGGGGTTACATTTTTAAGTCTCAGACTCAGATGTCATGCAGGCATTCCTCGTGCTCCAGGGAAACAGGATCAAAGTTTCCGGGTGCCGCTTTCTCCCCTTTTTCGGCTCCTACAGGCTGCAGCAAAGTGCCATTGAAGATGGGAGGACTTTCATGTGGGGATTTCTCTTCTTCAGATCTTCAAAGAAATCCAGCAATCAAACAGGTAGCAGTGGAGGCACCTTAAAAGAAGAAAAGCCCACTTTGAAAGCATCACAGGCGAAAGAAACATCAGAACTTTGTTGTGTTAATTGTTCTGGCGCTCAAAGTTACGACAAAATGCCTTAGAAATATTGTTGGCTCTCGGCCCACGATGTGTCAGACAGACAAAAAAATGCTCAAGCACGAAACCTGAGGAAAATAAATTAAAAAAAAAACAGCAACGGGAGATTCCTACAGGAAGGAGCGATGGCATGGATGTTGGGGAGATGATAGGAAAACCCCAGAGCCCCTGGGGCATCCACCCCAGTGGCAAGTGGCTTTTGCTGCTGTCCCGGGGGGTCACAGGCATCCCCCCCCCCGGGAAGGCACACATCTCCCTTCCCACGCCACAGCCCCCCGAGCCTGCTCTGCCAGCCCCACTCCAAGCCCCAAATATGGGCTCGGTGCATCCGGGCTCCCCGGCACAAGCCCGGGCAGGAGCGCGGTGCCGTGGGGTGATTCAGGGCCCCGGCAGCTCCCCGGGGCCAGGGGAGTGCCGACAGCTTCCCTCTACCCGAAAACCCAGCCCGGCCCAGGCAGGAGCTGCTGGGAGTGGCGGCGGAACCGCTCACTTCCGCTCCTCCAGCCAGCTCATCGCTGCCCGGTCCCTGAAATCCCCTTTTCTCCTCTTTTTAGGTCACGCAGGCACTGAGGCTGCTTGTGGACCTCACACGGGGACATGGCTCCCGAAACAACCCCCAGATGGGCAGGGTGCAGGTCTGGGCTGGTGCATGGTGCAGCACGCCTGGGGTTCAAGCGACCCACCAAGCCACAGCCATCCCATCCACTCCAACTTTCGCCAGCCCCTCCCTGGAAAAAAATCCCTGGAAATGCCCACTTTTCATGCCTGCACCAGTCCCGGGGTGCAGCTCGTGGGGATGTAACCCAGTAAGAAGCCAGCACCCTGAGGAGCAGCAGGAGGGGGTCCAGGCTGTCCCCCAGGGTGCTTGCTGCGGGCTGGCTTCACCCGGAAAATCCCTTGGGACAGCGACAAGGGAACCTTGCACTGGCTGATATAAATCCCCAG
>JAAGAY010008627.1:0-33498 GCA_011801015.1 Ardeotis arabs
TCATCTTTGCTAAAAAAGGCTTTCTTCACCTTTCTCTGCAGTATGGTTGGGCTGCTTGTCTCTGTTAGGAGACAGTACAGATCTCTATGAATCACAATGTATATATTTCTTTCTATCACCCAGACATTGCTGTTGTAACTTATAGTTTGAATTATCAGATGTGTTCTACACTAAGACTGCTTGAAATAGCTGGGCTGTCATGTGGATGCTTGGCTGTGAAGTGACATTAGTCACACCATACTATTCCAGACCTCTGAAAAATTTTTTGTTTTCCAGACACAATTCACAGCTTTGGGTTTTCATCTGTAGCCTCATAAGTGGCATCTTTCCCTGCCTTTTTCATGTACTGTAGCATTGTTGGAACACTCATGTTGATAAGATACTCTGGTTACATTTCTATTGACTGTAGAACAAAATTTTTAATAAAATGAATTTGCTCCAATGGAGCTCAAGTCAGTAGTCAGTCACAGCATGGTGCAAAGTCAATTTGTTCACGCAGTCTTTTCAATGAATTGGATTTGAGATGGTTCCTTTTGTGTTTTTGTTGGAAACTAAATGCTCTCCTTACAGCGAGTGTGCTCATATCTCCCAACAGATCCCCTTTACTCCTGGGTACTGCGTGACCTTCTCTGGCCATTGATGCCAGCTTGCACCATGGATACCTGTGTTACTCGTTACCCAGTATGTACGAACACTGTCATCAGCACTGATGTAGGGTGCTGTACACCAGCAATGCCACAGCTGATTACTCCATTGGCTATTTTCCCCCAGAGTCAAACATGGCATTTCATGCTCTCAGTTTTTTATGGAATACCCACTCTGGCTTGCTGTTTAGGGCTTAATTGTGAATTCATTAGAATCAACAGAAATTTGTTCCTGTTATGCCAATTCATTTCAGGACATTTTGTATGTATTTATGAAAACGTTCACATTGCTCTTGAAAATTTGCCTTCTCCTTGGTGACTGTAGTATATAAATGACAACTTCTTATTCATTTATGTCTTTATTTTCCTAAGCTTACATATGAGGAAAAATAGACAAGTCTTCACGTAACACTGGGCTTAAATATACCCATTGCTGGGTTGTATTTCAAGCAACGGAATTTCCTTTATTCCTTTTCACTCTTGCTGTCTGTTTCCAGCCTCTTCATTCGCATTTACTGTATCATCATTTTACATGAAAGGAAGATTTTCTTTACCATTGGGCTCATAAAATAATACAATGAAATAGTATCAATGAGAGCGCAAATTTTTCTCAGCTAAGCTAATGCAAGTTGAAGCTACCTAGACTGAGCTGCAATAGAAGACAGAAATGAGACTTCAAGCAGCTTCCTAAAGAATGAAAATCACTCCTTACTTGCTGTATTGTTGTTGTACAGGGTCAGCAGGTTAATGGCACAGGAGCTTTGTAACACATAGAAATCACTGGCTGCAGAGGACAGAACGCCATATGATTGGGGATGTAGCCTATGGATTTGTGCCCTGGTGTTAAGTACCCACAGGTGCATTGCTCAGCAGCAGAGAGTAGTGGCAGTTATTGGTGCTGGACTATACTGGAACATGACAGTATTTTGTCTCTAATGATGGATGTTATTTAGTTGTCTATTTTTGAGAGGAGTTTTGGTTTATTTTATTTTTTTCAGATTTTTAATACAGGATTACATTTTAAAAATAATATTAATCAAGCCCATTGCGGCTTTCTGATTGATTTTTGTACTCAATCCAAGAAATTTTGTTTTAGCTTTTACTACACTGGTCAGAAAATCATAAGTATTACCACCTCCCAAGAGGATATTTAAGCCTCAGTGCAGAACTCATTCTGTTTATTCCTATTCACTCAATGCCTTTGAAAAGGACATGTGATTGCCAGTGATTCTTCACATACAGACACTATTTGACTATGATTTGCAACCCTAGCCAATGCGATTTTGGTTTTACTCTTATCTTTCATTTCAAAGAACGTTTCCACAACCTTTACCCCTTCTCCCACATAGTCAGACACTCTGAGGCACAGTGTCAATCATTAGACACAAAAGTATTTCAGTTATTTTAAAGCTGTAGCATTTGTCACAGGCTCAAATGTAGAGATCGAATGACTTACCAGGGGCTTTGCTCATAAACACACACCTATGCTATTCTTAGAGCTCAGTATTATGATTATTTGTTTCTTATTCTTTCCATTCTCAAACTTAAAACAGAAACACATTTTCTCCTAGAAAATGCTGACAGCATGTCTTGGTATCTCAAGGCAGAAAGGTTGCTTTCCCCCAGGCAGTGTGCTGGCAACTTTCACATGGACACACATGACTGAGCTGCCTATAGGCATCCTTGCTTTCGTTGTTTCCATAATTCAATATGTTTAAAAACAGTCATGCTAACAAACATTAGAAAGAGGAGTGGGAAGTAAAACTCTATGGAATTGAACTTCAGAAATGTAGTACAGCTAGAAGAAGAAGGTGTTCAGAGTAAAAATACGGGAGGGATCCGTTATGCAAAAATAAGACCTCCTCTGAAGCTGAAGAGTTACTACATGCAATCAAAGTGAAAAGTAGAGCTTAAAATAATAAAGCAGAGATTGTTCTAACACTCTTTAACATAGAGCTTTTAAGTAAATCTTTAATAAATTACCTATTATCACAAATAATTCACTGAGTACTACCTTCTGCTGCATCATGTTAATCCATTCTGCACCACACACAAAAGAACGCCTGAGTGAGCTACAATAAGGATTTAAAGATACGTTCTGAACCTAAAATATTCAGCAAAAGCATCTTGGTCTCTTAAACAAGTTTGGATTACACTAAAAAGCGTAATTAAAAGAATACATTTCCAAGCTGCCAAAATTTGGGGGACATTGTGCATGTTACATGAAATGGTAAATCTCCCATACTCATGATGAACAAGAATTTCACCCTTGTGGAGCTGCAGGAGGAAAAAACATAATAAATATGTCAGAAATAATTTTAATTACTAACTATAGTCTTCTGAGAATTAGATCAGTTTATATTTAAGCAGTGCAGTTTTTTAAGAGCAAGCCAAAGTCCTGTAAGATAAAAAGCATACAGGCACAGCTCAGTATGATTCCTTAACCACTTAATGAACTGATAGAGGACATGACAACAGAATGATGAACTGAGATACAGAGAAGTTACTCCCTTTTCAGTATTGGACAAGAAATGATACCAATCCCTGTGGTAATTCTGAAATATGATTACTAATACAGTATGTTAAGGAAAGCCATAAAAAAAGAAAGACATGATGCTCCCTCTTACCATATACTTGGTGAAAGAGCAAAGAATGTGAAGACATGTAAGAGCTGTGAATTCCCACATGCATTTGTACCTCTGCAAGAATATTTCTTTCAAAATCTTTTGAATGCACATATACAGTATGGTGCAGATGACTTGCATTTGAACAGATAGATATTCAACTTTCCTGTGTCAGTATTGTTCTGGTCTTGCACATACATACAATGGTCCGACAGAACCACATCATGGTGCAAAATCTGAGACCAACTTGAAAGCTGCAGCTGATGCAGCTGCTTTCCTCTTTTATTGTTTGACTGTGCAGAACATGACACTAAGAGTGGACAGCCTCTAAGAGAATTTTGTTCATCCACAGAGAAATTGAAAGATCACCTGTGACTGTGACTGTGGAACATATTTTTCCAGGATTTATGTTATACAGAATTAAAAGATCTTCTATGACACTTTAGAACTATCTTACCACACAGATTTGTTACAAATTGTTACATTTTGTGGAATAACATGAAATATTGCTATACCAAATAATTAGTAGTGCTGTTTCACAAGGCATTCTGGACACTTATTATGAAAAGCACTGGTTAAATTATTTGCATTCTAATGAACTGAATGAGCTTTCTGTAGTATGTTTCATAAAACCCTTCATTATAACATTAAATCTGCTGTTGAACTCTAGCTACAATTATGCATTTTGATGAAAATCATGGTATTTGCAAACCAAGAGTGCAAAGTAGGTTGTTTGGGGTTTTTTATTCATTTT
Organism: Ardeotis arabs; assembly: GCA_011801015.1. Classification (NCBI taxonomy): domain Eukaryota; kingdom Metazoa; phylum Chordata; class Aves; order Otidiformes; family Otididae; genus Ardeotis; species Ardeotis arabs. The sequence continues at coordinate 4,023 of JAAGAY010008627.1, forward strand.
GTAGTGACTAAAACATTTGTGAGTATTTCAAAACATTTACATCTGTTCTATTTCACCATGGAGACGCTGAGCAAGTCTTATTACTGATAATACTTGCCTTCATAAGAACATTAATATCTTAAACGCAGCATATAATTCTCTCCAGTGGTGTACCAACATTATATGATAACAGTTTCATGGAGTTTTTCTTTGTTAGTGTGGAAAGAAAAAAAAAAAAGCTTAAACAAGAATTAATGTGATCTAGAACATATGGTCTTAAATGTATCCACAGGAGACAGTAATTTATGGGAAATACAATTGGGATAGTACAGCTGGTACTGTACACTGCCACGTACCAGCTGCAAAACCAATCCTGGTCTTGCCGTGTCCTACAAATGCCAGTTGAAAACAGGTGGGATGTGAAGCACCAAGCACTAATTCTGGTGCGCAAACTTTGGAAGCAACTTCTTATTTTTTCAGTGCTCATCTTTCTATGAGAAGCTTTCAGTCATTAGATGAGCTCAAAATGTAACACTTACACAGTGACTTTGCTCTGCACTAATATATGCATATTATATGTTTTGGTGTGTTTGTTTGCTTCTTGCTTGGCACAGAATTTATCTAGTGATATACAGCCCTTATATATTACTAATATACTGTAGTATAACACCGGCAAAGCACGAGACAATATTCTGTCTAATTGTTTTGATCAAACATGACATAGACTTTGTACTCGTGCTAGACACATATTTCTGTAAGTTATAGCTTTCACACTACTTGCTTTCATTTTTTTGTAATCCTGTCTGTTTCAGACCCTGAAGAACGCAGCACAACAGTTTCAGTTTTCAACCTGTCAAGACTTTGCACAAATGATTTGTCAAGAAAAAGTCTAATTATGTCTGGCTTAAGGCTTCCATGTTAAACAGGAACAATTGCGGTGACTGTGAAAGAACCTCCTCCTGGCACTTGAGCAAAATGTGAAAACAGCGTGATTGTCCTGCCTTGTTTCTTTCCATCAACACCCTGTGGTCAGAAAAAGAAACCACCAAATACTTCACTTCCATTTCTATCAGTTTCTTGTGACTGGCAGCAGCTTGGCATTTGCCTTGTACTCTATGTATGTGAGCTGTACTGCTAGTGCAACAAGAGAGCCTGTTGAATACAAAATCTGAAACTAAGCAGACATCAAGCCAAGAGCTGCTACAGCAGCAATTCAGCAGATTAGCTTAAGTAATTCTGATGAGCATATTAAAGCTCAAAATGAATGAGAATGTTTGGAAGAAAAACGTAAATCAGGCCAAGTGTAAGTGACCTGGTACTGTGAAACGCTTTATATAATACACCTATTTTTTTATGGCTATTTTTTCAGCTTTCTGACATATCAGCAACAACTTATCTTACTTTATTTGTCCATTTCAAAAATATTACTTATTTTTCCTTTCCAACAGACTCTACAAACAGCAACAAAACTTGTATTCTTTGTAGACGATCTGATCCACATGATCATTCAGTGGTTTCATCACTAGTACCACTGGAAGACTTCCAGAGACACTGTGGCTGGGTGTTTTGAAGTAAAATCCTGTAAAAAACAATACTGATACACAGCAAGTAAGGAAATGTATGGAAGTAAGGAAATACAGCAGAGCACAAACAGATTGCTCCTGTGGAAATTTGGCCTACATTCAAAAAATGACTGCAGCCTTGAGTACCTTCATTTTATGGTGTCCAACTCAAGACAAATCAAAATGTCTGCTGAGTTTTTACAAATGACAGATCAGCTACACTCTGGAAACTGTTTTCAAAGTCTTTAAGATGTACCTAAGCCAAATCTTACTTTACCACCTGTCTCATGAAAGTATCCTGACATAGTAGAAACTCCAAAGTTCAAAACTCTTAGGCAGACACAATTTATTTCCTACTCCTCTGCATCTGTTGGTGACCAGCTCCTGCTAGTCTGTAACTGGACAGGGCATAGGAGAAGACTAAAGGTCTTATTGGCACTCTTTTGTCTCCTAGGAAAGTATGGGCTGACAGCTAGGAAGGTGAATTCTCCCCATTTTGTTATCAGAAACTCGCTTTATCATTGACCTGCAGAAAAGCAGGGAGATACCAAAGTGTTGGAGAAAATATGTGATGTTCTCATTTTGTGAAAAGGAAGTAAAATTAAGTGATAATTCTATAAGAGCTAAACGTAAAAGTAGGCACTTAAATTGAAATTTTACAGCCTCACATTTCAGAGTGGTGGCGAGATCCAGGTGCAATGGAAGATTCACAGAGAAACGATGCCCACTTCATATTGTGCAAGGTAGTAGATCCTATATTTATGGGAAGTCTTCTGAAGCTGGGTGCTGTAGCTTCTTGTGTAGACATGATATCACTGGTCTATACCATAGGTCATTTGTGATCAACATCAACTTACTGAAATTTCCTCTGTGGCTTCCAAGGAGGGCCTGTGGAATGAGTAGCTAACAAGTGACACTTAGACAAGTTGTCACAAATCAGTAGTGATATCAGTACTTGGCTTCTGCATGATCCGAGCAGGTCAGGCTAATCGCTTTTAAAAAGCTAATAAAAGTCTCTGTTAGTCTTTCAATATCATGAGCTGATACCTGATGACAGACACATAGATTTCCATGCAGCCAAGTATTTTGGCCAAAATATTCAGAAACAGCCTTTGTCACTGCAGCATTCTGGTGCGTTCTCTCAGAACAACCAACAGATACATTTGTGTCTATGTTTGTTCCTGTGTGCTTCCATTATTAGGTACTATGTACTTATGTACTATGGTGAGTGTCAATTATTGTCTTATTCACCTAATCAGAACGTGGCATAGAGCATTCCCCTCAGTTATTCAAATGGTCCTATGTACAAAATGGATTTGAAGCTAGTGGGTTAGGTCTTGCATTAGGGGATTGAGGTACTAGGCATGGAGGGACCTGAGTTATTGTCTGAGGGCTGATCTGGTGTGTGTACTCAAAGTGCCCAACTGGAGCTCTCATGCAGGTGACATAGATTCAGATACATTAAGTTCAATCTTTTGCTTAGCTGCTCAACATGAACCATTTCTAGTGTTTCTTTTAGAATTCTATGTGTAGTCAAGAAGGATAACTGCTTATAGTGTACAAAATAGTCAACATTACAAAGTCCAGTATTTGCTATGCAAATTAAATGCTGAGACTCCATACAGTGCATTTAGTGGATTGTGTTCTCACGTCCTGATGTGCTATGCACTAGCTTCCCCATGCAACAAAGCCCTTAGGGCAGGACTACAGATAATTACATTGGTGTTAGAGGGTAGGACTACAGATAATTACATTGGTGTTAGACCTACCGTGATATCTGAGGCAGTTACATACAGATTAACATAGTGAAGATAAAGAGCCTATGGTAGTGGCCTAGGAGACTTCTGGCTTCTTGGAGAAAAAAAAACAAACAAAGCTAAGGATTTATTTCTTCAGTGCTCATCTAGAGAGGGAAGGAAGGGTCAACAACAGTACAAGTATCACATAAAGTTATTCTGTGCTCTTTGCAAGTTTGGCATTTTGGCCATGACCACAAGGAAGGCTAATAGAGAACCTTTTCTCTGTCTTCTGCAAAGGAAACCCAAAGCCACAGAGATCACAGAAGGGAACTACTATATCTTGTTAAAAGGAATGAGCCATGCAACTGCTGAAACAAATGCACTTACCACATTTGAGTAACGGTATTCGACAGAATACCACTATTTTAAGTTCTCAGGAAATATTTTTCTGGCTCTTGTTTCCTTTCTAAATTTAAGTTGCAGTAGTGTTGTGATTCTTAACAGAAAAATAATTCTTCAATTTCCAGATGATTTTCAGCAAAAGTTATGTGGAAAAAGAAAGGTCCCTTTCTTCCTCCAAATCCACAGATGATTTTTTTGATATCTAGTATTTCATCTACACACTTCAGCGAAAAGTTTTATATTTTCAATCACCATATTTTATAAAGGCTGGAAGTTTCTTCTCTGCAACACCTTATATGACCACTGCAAAAGCAGATTCACATGATTTTGTTTTTTTCTTTCTTTACTAAAAGGTTTATAAAAAATGTTGCCTCAATTTTGGCCACCTAATTCAAATTCACTTGGTCCAGTAACTGTATTTTTAAGAAGAGCATGTAGATGCTCCTGATTAGCTCAGATTTTTTGTATTGTCTTTTAATATGTTTGAAAAAGTAGGTGAAATAAACAATGGCACTCCCACAAAACAGGGCTTGCAGTTCTCGGAATCAAGTAACAACCTCACTTACCCCAATTACTTGCCTCTTCCCCTTCTCCCTCTACCGCTATGTTTGGCAAAAACCCCTGTTTGGGTCACAGTCATACGATATACTTTAGAGGTTTGTGTTAGCAACAGAAAAGACTGCTAGAGGATTCACCACTGCATAAAAGCTAGAAAGAATGAGAGACAAATGTCACAAGGCATAAAGCCTGATAATTGCTTTATGGGAAGAAAACCACAGGACGCTGTTTCTCTCAAATGGTTCTGGGGAGCATGGGAATTTGCATAGAGTGCCTTATAAAAGCAGTGTTTATTATGAAGCATGGTTTGGCTAATATGAAGAGAAAAGAGTTTCGTATTTATTTGTACTTGGTTTGTTGTTAAAAAAGTTAATCTTGATCTATGTCAACTTCATGCCACTTTTATTTTTCCCACTGCAATGTATCTCTAGGGCAGAACGTTTCCATGCCTTTGGTGTATTATGGTGCCTGTACAATGTCCAGTAAAGGTAATCACAGTAAAAGAAACTTTAAAAAAAAGTTAAAATGTATATTTGGCTACAGTATATTTTATGAACTTGTTCTTATACAAGAAAATGTTATTAAATACAATTTGATGTATTTAACTTTAGTGAAACAGTGTCTGAAGGGATAAAAAAGAAAATGCTGCACTTGGTATTGTGAGTATATATTACAATCTACACAGGAAGCTCCTTTTATTATATACTCAAGCACAAAAAGAAAGCTTTGGAAATTATGTTTTAGTTCTTCATCTTGCAAGATTTATGGCCCAGTTTTAAATCCAGGTTGCTCAGAATCTTCACTTGCAAGCCCTGTGAAACATATGTGTCATCTTCTTACTGAAATCATGAAACACAGTACTTTAAAGTACTTATATTACATAAGAAACAAAATATGTTTCTGGTCCTATCATTGCATGGTGGAACTCCCATCCTTGACTTAGTTTTGTAGAATTTATAAAAACAGTGGAGTAAACAATAGCAAAAAAGACTCTTAACAGAAATGAGCATAACAAGTTTCAAAGTGCAGATGTTTATCTTGGAAATGCATCTCTGAAAAAGCTCTTCTTAGCAACTGAAAAGATAAATGGTCTTCCTTGAGAGCTTTCTAGCCATTTATCATTTAGATAATATTGGTCACTTTTTTGAGTGAAACTGACTCATGAGCATATGGTACAGAGCCCTCAATTAAACAAGGAATTTAAGGACTTGCTGAGTTTTCGGAATGTGAGTGAAGGAAAAGACGAAAGTAGCCTATTTGACAAAAAACATGATCAGATCATCCTTCTTTGTCCATGTGGGTGATATAGGCCATAGGAGGGTCTTTTAAGCTTTAAATCCAGTCTTACAGATGCATCAGTTACAGACCTGAGGTGCACATGTAAGTGTGGGCTCTGAATTGTCACTCCTTATGCAATGTTTCTTCACAGGTAAAAACAGTCAATGGAGTTACTCCAGGTTTATATCAAATAGTAGTTCTATCTAGATATGACTCATCTAAAGTATTTTAAAAATCTGTATTTGGTTTTATTACTTATAATTGTATTTATCAGAACAAGAGTTGGATGTATCATGTTTTAAATATGCTACGTTAGCTTCTTTAAAAATATAAAATCATACTAACCGATAAATTGTCTTATTTATAAATAATTTCAAATCCAAAGTGCCTATTGCTATAGTACTTCACTTTTTCTGTTGTAAAACAAGTGAGAGGACTGTGATGTATATGCTTCAAGAACTTTCTTCTTGCTCCTTTTAAGAAAGGGAAGGGAAGGTGCGGGAAGGTGCGGGAAGGGAAGGTGCGGGAAGGGAAGGTGCGGGAAGGTGCGGGAAGGTGCGGGAAGGGAAGGGAAGGGAAGGGAAGGGAAGGGAAGGGAAGGGAATCCAGCATAAACCCCCTCTGCCTGGATGCACAGTCCAGACTTGGTCTGTTTCCCAGTTTTAGCCCTGAAAACTTACTATGTTGAAGAAAATTGTTCAGAATGTCCAATATTCTTAACAAATGCAAGGCTGAAATCATCATGGATAGTATGCAGCTTTCTGTAACAATCAAAAATATCATCAGAGAACACAACGATGGGACCCCAGTTGTGTATGGTGTGTACAGGCTGGTCTATTACTGCCTGGGACTTTAATAAGTAGGAGAACCCAGTGTGCCCAGGTTGATCCTTGATACCTAATCTTTTCTTTCTTACCACTCAAGATACACCAGAAGATGTGGACAGAAAGACTTTAGGCTCCATTTCAATAGTTTATAATAAAATTATACAGATGCCTTCTGCTAGGACCCCATGATGAAGAGAGCTTTGCCTCAAAAGATGCCTTCCCAAACAGAGACACTTTCTGTAACTATTCAACAATTTCCCCAAATCTGGCCTTGGCTAAGTGACTTATTTGAAAAAAAAAAAAAAAAGAAAAGAAAAAAAAAAGAAAAGAAGCAAGATTGATCCCTCCAGTAGTGCATTGGTGACAAATTTGTTCAAGTCTTAGAAATTCTAGGCTGCTGCTACCTGTTTCAAGTGATCCAATATCAGCTTTGTCTACTGAAGCAGCAAGGGCTGCAGACAACTGAGAAGCCTCTAAACTTAGCTAAGGATGGCTCAGCATAATTATATCTCACTCTCTGGTATAGCATGCTGACATGTAATTATAGCCCTTTGATAGCCAGTTGCAATGATACAGTCTTTCAGATGGCAAAACACAACAGTGTCACAGATTTGTCCTTTGAGGAGTGCTAGGCCCTGAGTCCTGCAAACCTCAACTGCAATTTTCCCATTGATTTCATTGCTGTGTGCAGCCTAGTGAGTTCTGCCTGAGGAAGTGCTAAAATAAAACTATGTGAGGATTCAAATATTTCTGTAACAATTTCAGTTTGTATGACATATAGGTTTATATGAAGCCTTGAGATGTTGTAAAGCAAAGTTTCAACAAGTTCCATCCAGGATAGCAAAATCTGTGGAAAGTCCTTTAAGTATGCACATCTGATGCTATAAAGCATTAAAGATTAACTCAAAATGATTTGCAAGGGAAGCCAAAGCAGTTCAGGGTCTAGAAATCAGTTTCTCCATATGATACTAACTGTGCATTTACAACTCAGATCTGTTGGTGTCCAACTTAAATAGGCCAAAGGAGCTACTGTCTGCTGATAACCATGAAGAAATGCTAATAATGCTCTGCCAAGACTGGTACAACTGTGAAATAAGTTTTCCTGTTATTCAGAAATCAGAGAATAAAAAAAAAAAACCAAAACAAACATAGCTAGTTTATCAACTCATTCAGAACAATAAACACTTTTTTACTGAGTTACTCCATCAGCTATAGGTCGTTACTGATTTTTAAAGTGAACTAAATGGAATGTCATCTGTGGCAACCACAATGCAGTGACAGTCTACTTGCATAGACACTCCAGCTCTGAAGGAGAAACTCTTAGAGTCATATTAGATGGGTTTCAAGTTAATAAGTCAGTGTGGATTGGAAAGATATATTACTGTTAATGCATACCACCATACGTTCCTCTCTAAATTCTTTAATATAATATTCTGGTGGGATTAAAGATTGCCTGCATACACAGTGGTGTGTCTACATTCAGCCTCTTTTTCTGGAAGGTAGGACTTTATGTATTCTACTGATTATTCACACTATCCAGTGAGAGGACACGTAGCAATGGTTCAAAGCTGTGCTAGGGGAGGTTTAGAGCAGATGTTAAGAGGCATTTCTTTACCAAGAGAGTGGTCAAGCACTGGAACAGGCTTCCTAGAGAGGTAATTGATGCCTCAAGCCTGTTAGTGTTTAAGAGGCATTTGGGCAATGCCCTTAATAAAATGTTTTAACGTTTGGTCAGCCCTAAATTGATCAGGCAATTAGACTACATGATCATTGTAGATCCCTTCCAACTGAAACAGTCTATTCTATTCTATTCTATTCTATTCTATTCTATTCTATTCTATTCTATTCTATTCTATTCTATTCCGTTCTGTTCTACTAGCCTCTCAGTTTAAAAATCCAGCACAGATTGACAGTTTTAAGACATACAAGGTTACACAATGATAGTCATGCTTTCCAGAGACTGTCCCACCTCTATGATGTGTGATACAACACAGACTCTCCAATGTTCTATGGAAGAAAGGCTGAAAGTATTTGTGGGATTAAGTGTAAGCTTTGGACTTCCTGGACTTTTGACCTGGAAGTACACTTTCATTTGCCAGGATATTGACTACTTTTGTACTAACTAATGGTGTATCACTCAATGCAATACCTGCTTTCAGAAGAACGGAGAATTCAATAAGCTTTTAGACAAAGGACTGCCACTGGATATTAGTTTCATTCTATCTCTGGTCTCCAGACTTGGTCTTAGCAGTCATTTGTTGATAGAGCAGCAAATGCTTCAATTGCAGGTCAAACTAGGTCAAAAGCAGCCCTTAAGCAGCAATCCTTGAGTGCTGGAAACATATAAGGCTCTTTTTTTTATTTATTACTTATGGGCATCTTCAGTGCCAGAATGCTGTATATCTCTTTGGCAGTAGGTCTTAGTCCCACTGGTATCCACACTGCCTGCAGAATGCTTTGCACTTGGATTCTGCTTCCATGTGAAACAGATATTTCCCCTTCTGGAAGAACTCAGCTGTTGAAAAACAGACTGTCTACTCTGTGGTCAAATATGTATATATAGTATGGACGTGGTCAGCACTGTGTTTGGTATTTCAAGAGGTTTAGACCTTTTCAGATGAGGTGGGAATGAGGTGTGCACTGGAAGAGCACGAGCTGTGAGGAGCCATGATCAGATAACTCTTGTCCCAGGGAGTGTTAGCACTGTATACAGTCTGAATACAGGCTGTCTGCCTTGATGGATTCAGAATAAGAGTTGAACAGAATGGATGTGGATAAATCTACATCGCTTAGCCTAGGAATTACATTGAGCTGAATGGCAGAGTTTCCAGAGAGTCTGTAAGGAAAAGTCTCAATTTGTTGCAGATCTCATCAAAACAGGAACACTAACTTTACTGGCAGGATAATTGCATCATCTGAAATCTGCAGGTCCTCTTTGAAGCTGAATCTTGGTCCTGTTTTCAGGACCAGTTCAAATGGAGGAAACAAAGAGAGTAAGGTTTACTATCAACATTTTTCTCAGAATCAACTGATCCAGCAGACTATTTCATTTTTTACATCTTTCCATTTTCCTCAAACCCAGAACTAACACAGAGAATACATTCTTAGCAAAAACAAAAATCATGGAAAAAGCACTTATTTTCTTGTGTGCATATATATGCATAAAATACACTTGGAAAAGAGAAGTGGGATGGAACAGGGGCCTGACTATTTGATAATATTCTTTTTGGAGAAAAATTCTTTTGGCTTTTAAGGCTGTGAAATAATGTTTGACATCTATAGATTCTCGAGTTGTGGTGCTAGGGATGTACCAAAACTTTGTTGTTTGATACAAACTTTAAAATAACTAGTCTGCAAAATATGTACTCCTAAGAAATGTGACACAGCAGCAAGAAAATAATAATTAAAAAAAATTCAGAAACTGAACATGTATTTGAGTTCTCTACATTTGAGTTGTACTGAAGTTATATATACCTTATAAATATACAAAGTTCAGGTTCTCCCAGAATTATACTGATTTCATGTTAACATTTTTCAGTGTAGGTTAATGCATTTACACAAAAAAAGTATCACACTTGATTAGCACTGAAAAACGTAACAGAAAAATAGGAGATAATTTTGGAAAGAGGTGCCAGCAAGTTAGTAAGTCACTATTATAGATTGCAACAACTCTGGTTTTGACAGATTGCTTAAAGCTCTTGTCCTAAAGATCTACTTGATCTCATTTGAATTTCTGGACCTTCACAAAGGTGCTTCCAAAATCCACTGACTGCAGAAGCAGGATGTAAATGCAACCCACTAAATTTCTACTATTTTCTTGACAAACTGTTCTCATCTTTCTTATTATTAATTTAGATAACAACCTGAAAATAATCCTTTGGTATGTTTCAAAGATGGATTAAAAATGAAAGTTAAACTCTTAATTGTACTTCCCTGCTAGAGTTGTTCTCTGTGATATAGTCTCACAAATACATACCCAACACCGTCTTGTGTGGCATATGATGTGAACTAACCCTGACCTGGACTTAGAGTAGCTAAAGGACAATAGGTTATGATAGGGATATATAATAATGTCATATGTATATGACAATGAAGATCATCTTCTGCAGCACTCAAATGAAGCTGTTTTTACAGGGTAGCCATAACTGGATTTCATCATCTCCAAGAAGTAGCTGAAACCAAGTGCAGTTCATCACTTAAGTTCCTGGAGCACATCCTTTTTTTTTCTTGAATTGGTAAGCAGCTGAAAGGCTAAATTGTCATTAGATAATGGACAGCTGGTATGGAAAGAACTTATGGCAATTCTAGTAACATTACTCTGCTCTTTACATTATTGCATAGATTTTGACTGAAATTCACCCAGGGTTCCCATAGAGATCTATGCAAGAATAACATCCTTCAGAGTTTTATCTTACCTGGGACAAGCACTGATGTTGTTTTCATCACCATAATTGTATAATTACATTTCTCTGGTGAATGTGCTGATGCATGCATCCTTGAAGGATGTCAGACAGATCTGCTAGTCCAGAAGTGTGTGCAGCATAGCATTTCCTTTCCTGGAGTCCAGTTCCTGACATACTTGTGGCTGAGGGGAAAAAATATGAGTAGATTTAAATGTGCAGTTATCTCCAGTGACTTCAAAAGAATCAAAGCCATTTTATACAAGCTAAATCTCTGTTTCCACCACTGCCAGAACATATCATCCAACTGACTTGTTCTTGGGTAGCCAAAGTGTCCTCCACTGATTTTGATCTAAAGAAACGCTGCCGTTTCCCTTATATCTCCACCATTATTCAAGCAGATTAATTTCTTCCTCCTAATAGTCCCAGATTTATATGCTCTCAGATACATGCTATCTTAACTATCTTCAAAGTGTTCTCTAAATCTCACACTCCTTGGGCATTACTTTTTATTTTAAATGTATTTCCACTGTCCTAATAGAGCAAAAATCTGTGCCGATTCAGGGAAGAACTGTTTTTGCACCAGGAAGAAAGAGGATTTCCATTTCAATATATATGAATTTAATAGTATTGCTCCTTCTAACATGTCAGTTTGGGTTCTCCTGAGCTGACCTGTGGAGATTCAGAGCCTTGAGGTGCTGAAAAAGCATATTTATTATTGTATATCTTTATGGCGATACAACAGATTCCCTTATCTGCATCTATCCCTCTGTGTAAGTGGGTAAGGAAAACAGGCACTGTGCTTGCACCTCCTTTCTTCCTCCATTCAGGTACCACAAGCTACAATGGGAGCCAAGATAATACTGTCCCTGAGCAATTAATTTTCAAAACGATATAATTAGAAAGGCACATTCTGTTTGGTATGCTTGCTCACCAGGACCCCAACTTCCTTACATGTGTGTCAGGCAGAACCTAAACTCTGTATTTGCTTTTTCTCTGCAGGGCAACATCCTGTCTACTTTTCTTTTTCCTTAATAGTTTAGCCCTTTGTTATCAACATCTTATGACAACATAAGAAGAAAATAAAAGCTGATTTCTGCACAAAGCAAGCTTAGTTACAATCTCCTCACCTTTGTGTAGATGTCCCTGAAGACTGCTCCATATTTGAGATATAGATGTTGAAAGGAGGTTTCTCAGCACACTGTGTGTAATCCAGTGTTTTTCAATCAGTATTTTTCCTTGTCTTCTGTACTTTGTATTTCTCTCTCCTGGACGTTTCCACTGGCTGTTTTTCTATCAGGTTAAATCCTTCAAACTAGGCAGGGGCAGGGTAGGGAGGGGAGCAGTTTAAATGCATATGGGAGTTTACAGAAATAAAGGACAAATCAATGACAATTTTTATGTTAATTCATTCCTACAGCTCTGAGGTTCTACCTAACTTGCCGTTTTTGGATGACAAAGAAATTGCATACACTCCATTTCTGAATATTAAGGAGAAAGTGGTGCTAAGCAGCAACATAGAATACCAGTTCACAAAAACTTTCTTTGCACTGCTCTTTTCCTTCATACATATTGAGTTCAAATTCTCTTGCTTTTTCCTTTTTTCAGTAAGGTTCTGTCTTATGAGTGTGTTCACAATATCATACAGTAGCAATCATTTTGATCTTTTTCATGCTTAGTCATTGTCTGTTTCACATGCTTTGAATTTTTGCACCATTTCGTCTGTCCTCCTTTGTTGTAATTTCCATGGTGTACTTCTGAGGCTGGTTTGGTCTCCTAGGAAGATAATCTTATTGTTTTGCTTATCAGGAAAACAGATGTTCAAAGAATTTCTTTTCTTAACAGCTGGGATCCTACCTCTATCATTACTTCTTGAACTCATCTTCTTGTTAATGGAGAGAAGTTCTAGCTTTGCCATCACTGACAGTTGACCCACAGTTTGCAGATTGACTGCATCCTTGAGCTAGCGTACCTTATAATATTTCTGCTTAGAATACTCCTGACATTTCTTCCATCATGAGTTCACGTGATTTGTGCCATTGCTTGTATGTAACTTATTTCCCCGTTGGCACCTAGGAATCATGTGTGCACTGTCCAAGTCCTCATCCCTGAGTTATCTACTGTCTGTAGAAGGCTGTGTTCATACAAACAGGGACCTATATCTTTAGGCTGAGTTACTTAAAAGAATTTTCATTCTCATGCTAATTCAATTATATTCCCTGAACTATTTTGAATGTAATAGTTTTCAGATAATGCCACCTGAAATCTTCTCATATCTTAGGAGATAATGGTAATGTAGATGGAATTTGTACCCTAACGATAATTAGTTACAAATATATGTATGCCTTCCTGTGGTAACTCATTGGGAAAACGTAAGAACCATGGGGTCCTTAATGCCACTATTTTATCAATCTCACCATGCATCATCTTGGAAGACTTTGACCTTCCCAGTGCAGAATGGAAGAAATAATTGTTGTGTTGCCCCTGGCATAACAACTGATAGATATCTTCTTTAAAAAGCATTGAAAAAGCAGGGACAAATAATTAGATACAATTTTGTGATGTAGTCACAATACAGTAGCATGTCCAGCCATGTTGGTTTATCTCAACAGTACGAAAGGCTTCAGAATGGTATTTGAAAGGAAGAATAATTAAAGACATAGAAAGAAATAGAATATGAAATGAAATACAGCAATAAATGAGATAAAATGCCAGATGGGTTTGCAAATACAGATTGTGCCAAACTGATTAGATGTCCCTCTTTGATATATTTTTTTTTTAATTTTTGTAAAGTAGATGTCATAAAATATTTCTGGTTAGATTTCAATAAAGGATGTACGTAGAGCTTGGAATATTGTAAATTAAGCTGTGATGGTTGGGATTAATTCAGTTTTGGTCATCTGTTGTAAGAAAGAGGAATTAAAGTGAGAAGAGAGGCACAAATGATGACGCTAGTGTTGTGCATGTTGTATGACAGAATGTTACAAGAGCTTAGTTTGTTATCATATCAAAACAAAATCTAGTGAGGGATGTTCTTGTTTTCTCTCTGTTAATACACTTCAGAAAAAAGTGGACACTTCAGAATAATTTGAGCAGAGGAACCACACAGCATCAACTTATCTGAGTCCATACTATTCTGAAATGGTAGGAATAATGAGGGCAGAAAAAGCAGAACAAATTTTAATCAAAGAATTGTTGAGGTTGGAAGGGACTTCTTGAGATCATACAGTCCAACCCAACTACTCAACTCAGGGTCAACTTGAGCAGGTTGCCAGGAACCTTGTCTGGTTGAGTTTTGAATGTCTTGAAGGACAAAGACACCACAATCTCTCTGGAGAATCTATTTCATTGTTTGACCACCCTCAGTTAGCATTAGAGTTAAAAATCTCTCCAGTAACACAACAAAAAGATGTAGAGCTTAAACCCATTATGAGAGACAATTTAAGACATGATTGACTGTCATGTCATAGAACTGGATTTACTGATCTAGGGTGTGATTTCCAGCCCTAAGTTACTCTTTCTTTTTTATCATGTCCTCATTTCTGAAGCTAAAGAACTTCTTGATTGTAGTTCTCTTCTCCTACTACCTTGTTAATCTTCATTTTTGGATGCTTGGAGCTTTCCTTCTTCATTCACTCATGTTGCTCTTCCCTGTCCTAAGTTTTTTATAATTACACTAGCATGTAACTTTCCGACTGTAACTGCACAGCATCATGTCAGCCTTAATTTATATAGTACTTTATTGTCCTTCTTCCTATTTCTTGATCTTCCTCTTCACTTCCCTTCAACCCCCCTTTCCCTGCCCCAGGGAACAACCCGTCCCTAAGTACCTTTTCCCTGTTGATTACAGTTTTTCTACATCCACACCAGAATTTCTGGTACTGTTACCTAGGTGATCTTGGCCTTACATGGTACTATGGATAAGGTTACCTACTGATGGGATGTTGGCCTTGCAAGATTCTACTACCCAGAAAGTCCTCAATACTCCAGTTTGGTTTTCTTTGGGTTTTGGCCGTTTCTCACATAACTCCCTATAACCCATGAAATCCAGCCATCTGTAACTTCTGTTATCTTCTAGCACTGTTATCTGTCATGTCTAGTAGTTTGTCCTATACTGTCCATGTAGCCTAACCTCAGATCAGTGAATAGTCAGTGGCCTAGTCTTTCACCTAGAGCCCTCATCACTTACCTGCAGCCTTACTGCACTGTAATTAAAAATATTATTATTTTCATTATGAACATATGAAGTCATATGCATATAGGTGCATGTGTCCCAGAGTGGCAGCACCTTTAGTTAGGGGCATAAGGACAGCAAAAGTCCAGAACCATGTCCTAAGGAAGGATTAAAAATGTCATGAGAATAATAATAAAAATGCTACAGCGGTAGCAGTGACATAGCAGAGACAAGAAACACTATTTACCTTTTTGCTTTCTAATAATCACTGGGTCTTTCCTAGTGCGTCTGTAGACCTCTAGCATCCTTCTAAACTTTCAAGTTCTTTAATTTGCTACCTTGATATCTCTCAAGCCCTTGCAGGGAGGCACCCTTTGGATGCCCTTTGGGAATCCTTGCAATTCTTCCCTTGCTCAAATAGTTGTGGTGCATTTGAAGATTTTTAAAAGATCTCAGACTTTGGCAATAGATTTCCTCTTTCAAAAGTAATCCCATCATTTCAGGTGATCGTTTTGCTTTCTTCCTTCCCCCTCTTTCTACCTCTGCTTGCACACAGTACCCAGTTTAAAAAAAAAAAAAAAAAAAAAGCTGCAGTTAGTCCTTCAACGTTAATACACTGCTTTGAAAAAGAAGCCAGATGTGACTGTTTGAAGACAAAGCAATGAACATCTGCTATACTTTTGAGGACACTGGATCTTTAGGCTTATATTTTATCCAATTAGCCTCAAAGAACTTGAGAACATATTATTTTGCTTTCATACAAAAAATGAAGACAAATTTCTGAGAGCAGTTCAATCTTTCCCACCTACATTTAATTGCCCAAAACATTTAACAAGTACCAAGCCTGTAGGCAGGAGCACCATGCTTAGTATTTTCTTCTTTGCTCCTCAAGATAAAGGCCAAGCTCTGCACTTTTGAAAAGCAAACGAAAGAAATGGAAATATCTTTCCTTTCCAAAGATCTGCAGGTTTTAAAGGATACTGGGATAAAAAAAAAAAATCCTCAAAGCTGTCTGCATGGTGGCTAAACAAGATTAGGTAAAACACATCCTCTCCAATGCACACACAGAATATAAAACATCTTAATCCTTCTCCAGTATGGTACCATAAGCAGTTACTATGCAGAAGAAACTCACATACAGTAAGCAGGCCAACAAATACATCCCCCTTGGTCAGACTTTGTACCCAAAATCTGTGCTGCTGGACTCCTAAAGGAACTGTACAAGACCACTGGCAGCAGAATTACAGACAGAAAAATAGTTTTACTCTTTATTCTGCTAAAATTAAAATACTTCAAGTGACTTCAACTGATGGATGATTGTTATTAAAAGATTAATTTCAATGAAGATAGAGTATCTCCGTCATATAAAAGTGAAAGATTTCTCTTTTTACAAGACTAACTACAGGAACAAGTTTTTAAAAAATCCCAAAGCCCTCCGATGATGTAAGCACTAAAGCTTTTGTGAGCTTAAGGAACCTGGCCAAGCCTTTTCCCAAATATGCCTGTCTCCCTATCAGTTGAATTAACAGAGAGCTAAATCCTTCACTGCAAGCTACCACTGTTAGTTCCCAGTGAGTACATCATTTACATGTATCACCCTGCTCTTTCTTTTATTGTGTTCTTGTTTTGGTTCACTGTTTCCCTTAATTTGAAATGCCAGTTTCCCTTGCTGTACATTTGGAGGTATTTGGTAGCAAGACAGAAAAGGCTTGTTATTGAAGCTGAATTAACCTAACAAAGAGAGAGGGAAAAAAATCAGAGCCGCACACAGAGCCATTAAACTTCAACCACAGTTGCAATACTTAAACAGCATAAGCTTGATACAAACATAATGTTTCTTTAATTTATGAGTTTTTTCCTCCTATGTGCATCATACCTCTGCATCTATATATGGATATACCCAGTTATAACAAAAGTAGAAAGCATGCTATGTATAAAGAAATACTAAATTATAGCTAATTCTGGTTTCTTATTTGTAACTCTAAGTTAGTTCTTTTGTCCCTGAAAAGACTGTTATTGTCAGTGCAAGGACACATCTACGGTAGTTCAAGTGCAAAGCTCAAATTGTACAGATTCGGCATATACAGTACAGTATTTGTTTCTTCAAAACCCACTGGGATTTCAAGTCACCAAGCATTTATTATGCTGAAACAGTCTTTTAAAATGGATTATTTTGAAAGCTTACAAGGAAGAGCTCCTCCATCTCTATTAGCAAGCTGTGGACTGGTTCCCTTTGTAAGAAGCTGCAGGGGATAGAAATACTTGGCATCACATTGCACTTTGCTCAGGAAAATGTTCAATATCCTAGTACAAAATACAATAAGAGAGCTGTTTACCATGGTGTCTATCACAATATCTGTTCAGAACCGCCAAAAAAACCAAGGGTCTTACAACAGAGATAACAAAATAGCCAGGAAGACAAAAATCTACTCAACACTTGATTTAGAGAATTTCTGTGGGAATCTGTGGTTCGTGCTTGAGGGTACAATGCTTCTTGTTTAACATAGTTAATGTCCATTGACTATTCCCTGCACCACTACAGTTACACACATATTGTACGCAGAAAGGGGACACAAACACTGTGGATTACCACCTATGGTTTTATTAACTGAAGGATAGATGAGGCGAGAAATATAATAAAGGCTAATGCTAGCCCAAATGAATGGACTTTTTAATAGCAGTGGGGAAAAATAAGAAGCATTGTCATTGTAAGGTGCTATAGAAAAAGTGTTCTAGAAATAGGAAGGTGACAATTTTCATTACAGATCATTTTTGTTCTCTCAAGATTAAAAATCAAAAGGAAGCAAATCTATTAATCACCTCATAAACCAAGCTCTTTTTAAGGCTGATCTGACATGCACCATCTACAATGCAATAATGTAAGGAAACACCCAATAGACTCCCAAGTGCTCTCGTTTATCACCCTGCATTTAAAATTCTGACGGTAGTAGCAACATTTTGGAGTCAAATCAGGTGAAAAGCAAATTATTTCAAGCTTAAATAAAATTTTTACAATCTCAGTATCATTTGTTAGGATTGCATTGAAAGACCTCAAAAATGCCTATTTGATTTTTCATATCCTGAAAAAAATACATAAGATGAGAACTAATCCTGATCCTTAACAATGGATCTTTGAACATGTATTTTTAACTATTTCTCTATAGTTGGGCTTTTTCCCTAGAGAAGTTAGCATTATCTTTCAAAAGTTCCAGAAATTCCAGAATAATAAAGAAATATCTTTCAGAGGTTTGAGATAGTTCAGGATTCTTTCTATGCAAAAACCGTCTCCAATTTCATAGTCTAGATCAAAACACAGCTGAACTAGTCACTTTTCAAGAACTATTTCAATATGTAAAGCTGAACACATATATGTATCTGTGGTATCTCTCCCTTAAATAGAAGCTTTATTCTGTACTGAGTGCTTGATGTCTTTGGGTTCATCACATAATTTCTGAAGCATTCACTATTTTGGCATCCAGAATTAAGCATTTTCTCAAAATGTAGAGTTCCAGAAGTAATATTCAGTGGCTACAGAGACTTACACCAGCTGAAGTGGTAGGCATTCCCATATTAGAAGTCAGAGGGAAGAGAAGTCATTCCGAGGACATTGTGTATCCCTGCAAAACAGTGGTGTGTTAATGTGATGGTTTGTTTTTTTTTTCATGATGGTGTTCTGAATAGATGAGACATCACAACTGACATAAAAGAGTAGCTTGAGAGCTGGCTTGTACAAACTGTTTGGTATGACCAGCAAAGGTAGAAGGCATGAATGTACTGAAGTATTTTTTGATTGAGTGAGTCACTAGTAATTTGAGTCAGCATAATAAAAATATTTTCAAACAGTAATTTCATTTCTGTCACAAGCAGTTCATTACAGAAGCTTCTCTCCTTCTCCATCTCCTTGTCCCTACTAACTTGTTTTATTTTCAGTTTTCAGTCTAAGACTTTGAAGTTTTGGATTTGAATTTTCTAAATAAGTTCACTAAGTGGAGGGTATAATATTAGACAATACAAATTCTTATAAAAGTGCAATTCTTCCCCACAAAACAAACTTTACTATGAAAGTTTAAATTACGTTACTTTAAATGTTCTTGTTTTTTAAAAAAGAAAAATATAATGCATAAAACAATGCATTGTAAGAGGAAAAAAATATGCCACCCAGAGATGGCATATTCATGTACACATGTTCAGTGACAGAACATGCTCCAATATCCTTTCACCTATATTCTTTCAGGAGATATGCCAATTTTTAAAAATCAGTTAAACAGATAGTTAGTTGTAAGAGTGCACAAGAACTGTTCCTGTTCAAAACACAAATATCACTCCTATAATTCCTACTTTTTCCTTTTTTCTCATTGTTTTCAGTGAGTGGGCACTATGTAGTAGTAAATCTACAATGACAAATTATAATGAAACATTAGAACAAAACGTAATTTTGACCAAGAGCACAAAACTTTGACTAGTTTTGATTGTTTTGTGCTAAAACTTTCATTGTGAGGCCAAATTCTGCCTGGAGCAGGCATTGCTGATAGTAAAATTTGGGAAATAAACTTATTTCTTCATTTGTCTTAACAAGAGGATTCCATTATTTGCTTCCTGTTTCTGTGGATTTCCTGGTCTAGCTGGATAACAGCAGCCTTGTGATGCCATTTGCTCAAGACCAAGTATATAAACTCTTTAACCTATTTTCCTCTTGCTGTCTTTTTGGCTGTCCTAGTCTTCTCACCATAAGCACCAACAACATTAGAGGTAAAATTACTTTAGAAGCAGAAGAAATGGTTCAACAACAACAACAACAAAAAAAAAACAACCAAACTTATTTGTGATGTAAAAATCACTTTCCTTTTATTGAACAAATCTGACTATATTGTGAACATTGAGTATGAACAGGATAATGCATTCTAAGCATGAAAGAAAGAGAAAACAGACAATCTTGCAAATTCAAAGAGCTTTATCATCACTTGCAATCATTTTCTCCTTACATTGTTTCTAGAATGAGAAAGAGATCTTTTTCACCCCATTATGCTTTACATGTCTGTTAGAGTTCAGTATCATAGTCTGTGGGGTCACTTTCTCCTCTGAGTCAAATTACTGAATTACTGTGTCTGGTCACGGTGTACAATGTGACTTTCCTTTACTTTAAACATAGTACTTTGCAGTTCATTTTATGAATCACAGCATGATCTGTGAACTTGTATGTTTTCTGACTAAAAACATTGTTCTCAAGGAAGTAGTTTCATCTAGACAAAATGATTATTTTTTTTTAAATTAAGATAAAACTTTCCTTCCTTGCTAATTTTTTGGCAGGCTGTATTTGCCCTATCATAATACCTAAGTAATTCATGTTACTATTATTAAAAAACCTCATATAGCTATGTATCAGATAAAAAAAAAAATTTGCTGCCATATTTAAATAATATTGCTTCATCAATTCAGTCACAGGATCTTTAAATCACTACTGTAGATACAATATTCTTCTGTATTTTAGGCAGGGAGTTGGAAGGTCTCCGTCTTGGTCCTGAAAATTTTTGTATTCATGTTCCACCTTCCTTAATACTGAAGAAAAGGGCCTTCCGCATGTGTAAGTTGCATCTTCCTTTGCAAGAACAAACTCTGCTCTGCTTACAACCTTGGGTAAGTATTGTTGTTGTGTGTCATTTTAATTTGTATAATTTTCTACAATTGATTTATTTCTATCTCCCTTTACTATGTAGGAGCTATCAAAAGTTTATTTTCCCCTTTGTTATCAATACATAACTCTGCTACATAAAACTAGACACAGTGGTATTTCATAGGTTATATAAACTGAAAGGGCAAGAGGTACTTCAAGCAAATCTTCAAGCAGTGTCTTGAAACAGGACTCATTTAGTCTTGTGTTATACAAGAGCTCAGGTTAGACAGTCATAATAGTTCCTTCTTTCCCTAAAATCAATTATTCTATAAATCAATGCAGTCCTATGCTGTTTTCACAGATGTCTGTAGTAACCTGAACATAGAAATTTGAAAAACACTAACAAGGAAACTATATAAAATAAAAACGCTTTTCAGTGTTCAACGCAATTAAAAAAATTTCCATTTTAAGTATCTCTGCAATTGCCTCACAGTTCAAGCTGGCACTCAGTTTTACTGATGAGAAAAGTGTTATTGTTCCAACATCTTACAAGACTTATACAAAGGGATATAAGCTTAACTAATAGAAACAACCTATAGCTCCACTAATTTTGTATGATTTTGTTCATCGCTTGCAACTGAAGATCCACCCCAGTTACCATATAAGCACAACTATTATTTGCTTAAGTAAAATGTGTTGTTGCTTACAAAGTGGAACTGCAAGCATCACAACCTGTAAAGACAGCAGTGGGTCTTGTGTTGGAAGTTACCTTTGTGGTGAATGGTAACTCTAAGGTGTAATGGACAGTAGCGGTTCATACATATCTGGTTCACAAACAAGGTTCGCCAAAAAATGCAGACATTCTTCTCCTGTTAAGGGAAAACAAGAGACTTCATGACTATTGCAGAATCTCTTTTTCAAGTGTGTTTTCTGGGCACTGTCACAGTGCCCAAGAAGCCTGCATTCTCCTTTTCTTCCATCTTAAGTTGTTTTGTGGCACACTAAAGATGATGGGTGCAACCAGTTGTAATGAGCCATACAGTACTGATTCTCCAGTTTGTCTTCCAGAGGGAGGAGTTCCGGTGTTTGGAAGACTGTTCCCCTAGAATTATCACCAGCTATATCATACTAAACAATCTGACCAACTTGTGAGTGCTGGGCACAGTGCCACTGCAACAGATGGGCATGGATGCAGTGAGCCAAAAAATCATGTATATGCATCAAATGTGAGAAATGAGGGCAAGACTCCAAAGACAAAAACATAGAAGTGTCAGTCTTGATCTGATACAGCTTTCATTCAAAGATAGTTCATCACTAGGATCTTGGCAGAATAACTAAAAGAAAAGATGCTCAAACTGTGTAATAAGAAATGTGTCCCACTTAAGCAGGTAGAAGCATGGCAGTAATCAACAAAGTCATCTACCCTCTCTTGTCTTCTTGCAGTGGCTACCAAGAAACGGGCTAAAGCAAGCAAAATAGATTAACAGACCTAAATTCTATATGCTCATCTGTATTTCACCTTTACAATGCTATATATAAAGTCACACACCTCTAAGAGCTGTATGGAAAGCAACGAACAGAGAAGTGGAGGTGAATCCCTGTGTTAGAGTGTTCCTGGACACCTGTCTGTTTCTTTCTGTTTTGTGGGAGTGAGATTTATGAAGGACCCTATTAGTCTCATTATGGGGTTTGCACCTAAGCTCACAGCTTCTCAAGTATTACCGTTTCCAGTTTCTATGCTGCCCTTTTTCTAGCCAGCACTTCACAAAATTAAATAATGCAAATATTTCAAGTCTTATTTCCACTCAGTGCTAAAGAATGAGCAATGCTTACCCATGCTTTTCCTCCTGGTTGGTCTCCACTTAGACATCCCCCCAAAGAGCAACAACTTCCCATCAGCTGCTGTGTATGCTTGGCAAGGTCTTGCAATATCACAGTCTTTATATGCAATATTACATTTATTCTCCTATAAATATCTTCTTTACAAAGGGTGATTATAATAAAAATGTACAGCCACAAGTAACAGAAAACTATAAAGAAATTAACCAGTGCACACATGCATATGAAAAATTAGGATATATTATTAATTTCAAAAGAGAGAAAGAGAAGGTGAAAAATGTAACTAAATCCACCTCCAGATCTCTCAAAATACCACTATCAGCCTATCCAAACTTTGATTTCTATCCAATATTCAAAATGTAGCAATTCAGTTTTGGTTGGTTGGTCTTTAAAATTATTTTCCTTATCAGTATATGAGATAGCTGTACATCCCTTATGACTGAATGAAGGGAGGAAATACTTCAATCAACAGGTTCAATCAAACAGAGCATGAGTCTACAAATTATCCTGGTTTATTCCTGTTTACAATGCACCTGTAATTAGACCCATGGTGACACTAAGCTTGTTTCCATATCTACTTAAGTCAACAGAACTCCGTTTGGGAATATAGATGCCCTCTCCACACACAGATCTTCCTGAAATATGAAGATCAGAAGGTAAAATGACCAGGTCAGAACTATGAAATAGCCATCATAAAAAATAACGCCTGTAAAGTTCATGAGTGTCATGATGTTCAGCAGATTAATGAAGCACACTGCACAAAATCCCTATGCCTCATTCGGAGCCTGGCTTAGGGAGGCACATCTACAGTTGAAAGGTGCGGTAGAGGCAAAGTCACAGTGTCTATGGATGCTGACACAATCAGAGTGTTAGATGAGGTCTGTAGATTTGTCTTGAAACACTCAGACCCCTGCAAACTTTCTAAGCAGCTTTGTGGATCCTATTCTCCGTGAATATTTCATATGAAATTTTTTTCTAAATGCATTTTTCAGTTTATGTACATTTAGTATTTTAAATTCTTCTTCTTTTGAAATTAACTGTCTTATTCAAAATCTGAGTGATATTACATATTCAGATTAGTCTTTTTGGACATGTAGAGTTGTTTCTGTTTGGGAGGATTAAAACTATTATGAATAAATTTCTGGTTTACTGCCTGCAGAAAGGAATAAATTGTGGTTTTCCACTTCTGTCAAGCAGTCATGCTGCAATTAGTTTTCTGCAAACATAACTATATAACTCAACCGGTAACTTGACAAGTAGTGTGAAAAAGATCAAAATGAAAGGCTAAATTCCAAGTAACTGTTTTCCAGTAAGAAATTATTTTCAATATTTGCTCAAAAAGTCCTTGAAATTTTGTCATAGGTTTTCTTCAATACTTGACATATACTAGCAGAAAAATCAGGAATTATTAAGTCTTGCTAAATTTTGTTATAATTGCTAAAAATAATTTGTCTACAGTAAAATGTTACCAAAAGTTTATCTCCTGAAACTTCTGAAAGATGTTTTGCATTCTCAAAATTATGTCAAGTTGCTGTGCTTTTTTTCCTTCCAATGTAACTCTCTGTTGCCTATGGAATTTTATTTTTTATATATGAATGTTTCAGATTGCTTTTTATCATTGGTTTTGGTTAGTTTTGTTTTTACGTAAATGTCGTAGTTCAGCCCCGATAGGGACCAGACTACGCAGTCTCTCTCTCACTCCCCCCACCCTCCGAGAGAACAGGGGGAGATAACAGAAGAAAAACGGCTCGAGGTTTGAGACAAGGACGGGGAGAAATCCTTAAAGTTACTGTCACGGGCAAAGCAGACTCAACTTGGGGAAAACCATTTATTACTAAAACAGCAGGATAATGAGACAGAGAACAAGATAAACCTCCTTCCACCCCTCCCTCTTCCCGAGCTTAACATTATCTCTACTACCTTCTGCCCCCGAGTGGCATAGGGGGGAAGAGGGAATGGGGGTTGTGGTCAGTTCATCACGCATTGTTTTACGCCGCTGCTTCATAGCTGGGGGAAGAACTCCTCATATTCCTCCCCTGCTCCAGTGTGGGGTCCCACCCATACGCCACAGTCCTTCGTGAAACTGCTCTGGCGTGGGTCATCTCTTCCAGGGAGTGCAGTCTCTCCAGAATGGCTGCCCCAGCAGGCCCTCCACGGGCTATAGCCGCCTTCAGGCATCCGCCTGCCCTGGTGTGGGGTCCTTCACAGGCTCCAGGTGGATCTCTGCTCCTCCGTGGACCTCCATGGGCTGCAGGGGGACAACCTGCTCCACCATGGTCATCACCACAGGCTGCAGGGGAATCTTGGCCAGGAGCCACATTACTCCTCCCCCTCCTTCTTCACTGACCTTGCCGTCTGCAGCTGTTTTCTCTCACAAGAAAAGTTCTTCACAACAGGCTGGCAGACACCTCTCAGAATCCCTTCACATCATCCATCTCATCTCCTCTCACTTCTTGCAGCCAGGCCGGGCTGAGTTGGGCCTGGTCGGCCGCCTGGCGAGAGGCCAGACAGTGAGGCCTGCAAGGCCCACAAGGCCTGCGCCTCCCCCTCTGTGCCTCTGCCCCCGCTCAGCTTCTTCACATCTTCTCCTTTTTTTTCTGTTTTCCCCTTCTTAAATACGTTATTGCAGAGGCGTTATCACAGCACATTCTGCTACCAATCGGCTCGGCCTTGGCCAGCAGCAGGTCTGCCCTAGGCCTGGCCAAGTCCACTGAACAAAGGGGAGCAACTTCTAGCAGTTTCCTACAGAAGCTACCACCTTAGGCCCCCCCTCACTAAACAAAACCACAACAGTAAAGATAAATCTTTTACTGGTACATGTTAAGACAGAAGGACTTCGTTTCTTTCAGATGTGCACATATACTGAACTGCTCACACAGAGACTTTAGAAGTTGCTTTCCACAATGTATACAATATAAATAGTGAGTTTGCACTCTCTTCACTGTCATCTTTGTTCTCTCCATATTGTTTGTCTCTCTGTCCAGTTGTCCACTACATTTGTCTGTCTTTCTACTATCTTTTTCTTTTATAATGTTCCTATTTCACCTGAGTTAGACAGGGGCACAGGGGTTTGTAAGTTCAAATTTAACTTTAAAAGTGCTCGTAATCAAATGTGTTTAACATCCAGCCAAATCTATGTGCATTTTTTGGTAGGCAATCAACTGGAATGAATGTCTGTAACAAAGCAGGTAATTCTGTTATCTTCATACCAAATTTCAATGAATAACTTCAAAAATGAGAAACACTACACAAAAAAGATGCATTTGTGTTGCACCATAATTCCCATACACATTGCCTGCTAGTGAAAATCCAAGCTAATCAAGAGATAATATTTCGTGAGGGATGATATTCAGACATTTTTCTTACCCAGGCAAGGTTTCTGCAATAGAATTAATGATAGGACTATCAAATTATTTTCCATGGGATCTGTCATTTGTAAGGTGTTTAAAGTATAGTTAAAACTAGCATTGTGGCAAGAGACTACATACTGTAGGTCTTTAATAAGGAAGGATTTATTTTTTGTTAAGAACAAATTCAAAAGGGGGCAGTGTGCTTTAATTAAATAAAACACAATGGAAATTTTTTTTATAGTCTCTGCAGTAAAACACACAGTGATAAAGCCATGTGTGCGTGTCTTGTTTCCCCCTCCAGATTCCAGTGTGAGCAAAAGATTTTGCCCTTGATCATGCGGTTTTAGACATGAAAGGCTTCAAATGTATCCAAGCTCAAGATGA
This sequence comes from Ardeotis arabs, assembly GCA_011801015.1. Classification (NCBI taxonomy): domain Eukaryota; kingdom Metazoa; phylum Chordata; class Aves; order Otidiformes; family Otididae; genus Ardeotis; species Ardeotis arabs. The sequence goes on from JAAGAY010008627.1 coordinate 30,126, forward strand.
ACATAGAATGCTAATTTGGGTTCACATGAAGAGCTGGACAAGCAAGGTCTTTTATTTTAAATTGTTAAAAATACACTCTTTTTGAGGTCCTTTCCCTACTATATGTTTCTGAAGTACATAAAACTGATTCACTGATCCCTTATGAAAGAATAAATAAATTCTATTAAATATAGATTTGATACTAGCACGCTTCCCTATATTTCAAGAAGCTTAAATGTTATCTAATTTTAAAAGTATATACTTTTATATATACTCGATACTCTTTTTTTTATCATCTTGTAATTATACATTGTTAAACAGTAATAATTTTACACGCAATGTATACTGGAATAATATAAAAAGCTTAAAATCAAAAAACAACAAAAGTCACCAAAACAGGACACCTCCCAAAAATATATCAGCCTGGAAAGAGGTATTTTGGAGAATACTGAGGAAGAGAACAAAGGAGGCACTCACTAAATTCATAATTTTGTAAGTAACTTTATATGGAATCTGTGAGAAACTCCAAAATTATGTATAAAATTTATAATACATTACGACACCATGGGAAATAAAATGCATGTTTTATTGTGATGAATTTCACATGGCAATGCATCCCTCTCTCTCTCTCTCTCAGTCCAAAGGAGTGTCAAGTAAATCTCTCTAAGTAGAAAAATGTCATAATTTGAAGTTCAGTATGTGGGGCTGTGCTACAAGCAATTACTTCATATCTCACTGGAACACAGAGACTCTGTACTTTTTTAAGAATGTAATGGTTCAAAACTACTAAGTTTGTAAGGCACAAAAAATTAACTTACCATTGACTCATCCATGAACATTGTTAATTATTGTCACCAAACAACTGTAATTAAATTTGGGGCAAAGAAAAGGGAGAGAAGAGGAGAGAAAGAACGAAGAGAATTATTACTTCTGCTAGATACCATGTCTGACTAGACACTGGATGACATTTCTCTGCCACCAGGAAAACAATTACCTCAAGCCCTTAGACTGCTCACCTCCAAATCTGACTACATCAGTCTAGTTCTGAAACCATCTATTTCAGTTGTAAAGCATTTAGAAGCATGTCTCTTCAACATAACTGCAATTGCTATTGCTGTCCAAAATTGTTTTTTTTGGAAACAAAATTATTTCCTAGCAGACGCATTCTGTAACTCTTAGTTGTAGATGGGAATGAATAGATGAATAGAAATCCAGCCCAATGAAAATGACAAAGAATGAAAGTGAGAACTGGATCCTTGTCCTTCCTGAATTCATTTTCTTGCAGGTTATGAAGTTTAGTATTCTTGAAGTATTTTGATTTTTTATCTTTTCTGCAAACTAGATTAATGGAATGCGGTATGCTGAATTACCACCTCACAGGAAAGATAAACTAAGATAAACTATCATCTCAAGGTACTCATACAACCAGTGGTAAAACATAGTTCGAATCAGTATCAGAAGCAAAAAAACCTCAGTGTCCCAGATACAATTTTTTCTTGCAGCATTTTGAAATTCGTAGAAAAATTTTAATGACAACAAAATCTGAAGAATAGAGCACTACAATGTCTTTTGTTACAGATGACAATCCTTTTTATTTTTTCATCCACTACCCTCTATAAGCTATGAAATGTCCTCCAATGTTAATCGACCCTTGTGCACATCTTTAGAAGCTATATAGTGAAAAATTATCATTCAAATTTGACAACAGGCATAGAAACACAAAGGTAATATTCAGGTAATGTATTAATCCAACAGAAAAAAAAAAAACCTGCTTCACATAAGGTTTTTGAGCCAAAGGCTTTTGTTCTTTCTAGCACTTCATGAAAGCTTATGAGCCAGGCTGGAGGTAAATCACATGAAAAACAAATCTCTTTTCTTGAAAAGTGTCTTGAAAATACCATAAAGTTGTACTAAAATGAGGTGAGACTAACTAATTGCATACTATCTTAGAGATCTTATCCTCCGTCTCCTTCTAAATAAAAAATGAGAACACACTGAATATATATATTATATATATATAAAGAACAAGAAAAGCCTGAATCTCTGTACCTGTAGTATCTGCTTGCAGGTCAGTATTTCCTTTGGTCAGTAGGAATCGAGTCAGAGTTTGTTTTCAAAATGTATTGTATATTTGATTTTTGACTAAGAGTCTGTGGGTGAGAACAGTGGTATAAGAAAAAATGTTGGCATCCAGATCAGCTCCCATGTCTGATGCTTCTCCATTATTCCCCTTCCTCATTGGGCTACAATCCACAGGATGTCAAACTCCTGGGGTGAAGAGACACAAAGAGCAACTGTTATTACGAAGAGGGACAGGTCCTTGCCCCAGCTACCATTACTGCCACTGAAAAGGAATCAGAAGTCAGGCTCTGTGGCACCCTCAGAAATCCGTGGGAGGTGATAAAGACTATTCAGTCAAAGAGTGGAAGACCAATCAAAAAGGAAAGATGAAAACCAGAGTAAAGATGAAATCAAGAGAAGTCCTGCTAGCAAGAAGAAAATGAACCAGCTCTGTCAAGATAAGCTAATAAATCAGTGAATAAGTACTGTTGCAGAGTGTGGTATTTGAGAAGGTATTTAGGAAATTAGGTGAGAGTAGTTTAAATTGCATTGAAGATACAGAATTGGGATGGAAAAAGTATAGAATATAATTAAAAATTGATGTTGAACAGCAAGCACAAACATTATTCTCAGTGAGTACACCAACTAAAAGAAGGTCAAAGTTTGTAGAATAAAGCAGAGTCAAGAAGACTTTTTCCAGTGACGGGAAAATCTGAAGCATTTTGCTGAACAGTAATGCACTGTCTGGTACTGTACTGTAAAATTCCACCATGAAAGAGGGAGAAGATTAGAGTTGATGTATTGGAACCAATGGGAGACAGAAAGGAGATAAGATGGGATTCTGTGAGGGAAGAAAAGTGGAAGCAGAAGGAATGAAAGCGTTTGAAGAAAGGGACCATGGCAGCTCAGTTTGTCCATTTAGGGTCCAGTTAACCTGGATAAAATTTGTTCACCTAGACAGACCTAAGGAGCAGGAGATAAGTACAAGGTGAAGAAATTCAGCCTAGCTTTGATAATTCCAGACATTTTCTTCCTGCTGAGAGCAGAAGCCTAGGATGTAGACACTACAGTTGCATTCTCAATGCAGTGATGAGGGGACAGACCTGCAGAAAGAAGAAGAAACTTAAAGTAAAAAAAAAAAGCCTCATTCATATAGTTGGGAAAAAAAAAAAAACAGGAAGAGAAGGCAGGGAGAAGGAAGCTGAGAGCTTGTAAGAAGGCACAGAACAGATGAAGAAAAGGTAAAGATTATATGAGTGGGTCACAAAATGGTGGAAGAGGAAAGAGAAGGAGAGCTGAGCTTGATGAAGATTCAATCAAGTGAACAGCCCAT
>JAAGAY010008630.1:0-20743 GCA_011801015.1 Ardeotis arabs
AGCAACTCAGAATTAATGAAACTGTGAGGCGGGTTCATTAAACATATGAAGTTAACAAGTAATTCATTCAAATGGAGTCTTAGATTCTTGTAATGTTTAAATGAACTATTTAACAGGAAACTAGAACTATAGTAATTCTGTGCAATTTATACTTGGGAAGGAAACAAGACACTTTTTAGCTTTACTGGAGGAAGATGTATGTTTCCACACTAACAAAGTAGCCCATGTAGGGAAGCATATTTTCAGTGGCTTTACCACTCATAAGTGATACCTGTGTTGGTATTACTGAGCATTGGTAATCTAAAGAGCTACTATTTTAATTATTTTATGTTTGTATCCCAAGAAAATCATGCCTGAATCTATATGAAGGCAAGGTGCCCTATCTCTTGCAGGAGTGGGGGGGTGGTGGTGGTGTTTGTTTAGTATTCCAGTCATGTTTTCTCTGCAAGAATAGTTAAGATCAGTAATCAAGATCACCAATTCAGAAGTAACAGAGGTGCAACACTCAGTTTTGTCAGGAAATCACACCTGGAACAAGTGAAACTAAGAGCCCTGAGAGCCTGGATACTCAGTGTCATGTTTTATGTCTCAAAAGGCTACCTCTGTAGCTTAGGTTTTCATTGTTGATAGCAGAAAGCCTGTACTTTACCCTGAGAACTTTGTTTATGCATAAGGTAAGTAGGCCCTAAGGTGTGTCATATGTCAATTTTTTTAAATATTTCAAATAGTCTGCTTTAGTCATTGTCAGATTGGTTTTTAATTCATAGATGGCTATGAAAATGTAGAACTTCCAGGTGAAATTTCAGAACTGAACTGTTAATCAGCATCTTTAATTTTTATTTTTTTTTATTTTTTTTTTTTTTAGGCAAGCTGGAGGGCCTGTTGATGCAGGTCCTGAATTTCAGAAAGACATAAATGAATCCCTTGCTAGACTTAAACGGGCTTATGGTGAGGGAGATCTAACCAAGTTTCCAGAATTTAAATTTGAGGGTGAGTTAACAATTTTACTGATTTTCTAATTGCAAGTAAGGTCACGTTCACTGACTGGTTTTCTTAATTCCCATTTAGTTTTTATTTGGATCATTAGTTTCATGTAAGATGCCCTCAGTGAATCTGCTTACTTTCACATAGTTCACATCTGATTCCATCTGACTTCTTGTTGTTGTTGTTGATTTGCCTTTTCCAGTAGAGATGTGCACCTAGTTATACTGATGCTTAACAAAACTTGCAGTCAGATCAAGCTATCGTAATTACCCTTCACGGACCCTAAACAAATAGCCTAAAAAGAAACAGAAATAGCCCAGGGCCTGTTGTTGTATTTTTCTTCTCATCCTCCCAAAGAGGTCAGCAGACTGTAATTTGAATAGCAGTTGACTGTCATCCAGGCTGCAGTTTGTAAATTTTGTAAGCTCCTCTGAAAAGTCTCTGATTTCAGAAAATGAACATAGTAACTTTGTTACTTATGATTACTTCATAACTAAATTATATTAAACCATTTTCTTCAGTTATTTGAATATGACTTCTGTTTAACTGCTCTGATTTGTGTTAGCATGTTTTCATATTACCCAGATTGATTATGACAAGAAGAATGCTTGTCATGATTGGTTTATCAAGAATGCAAAGGAACTGCACAAATTCTGTCTGCTTTAGGACATAAAGGCAACTTAGGTTTTTTTAGGGACAGGATCATTTCTATAGTTCTTTTTCTATTGCTTCCTTATCTAAGTACAGTTGAAAGTCTTCATGGCTCATAAGCAGTTTTAGCTAAAGTCAGGTTTTGTGTCTTTCTCATAAGCTGCAAGCAGCTGGTAGCTGGGATCCAGTAGCCTCTTGAACATGACAGTGAATTTAGTTTATGTGGCAAAATTTCGGTAGCAAGGGGCTGCAGGGGTGGCCTCTATGAGGAGAAGCCAGGGGTGTCCACACAGTGGACAGAACCAGTTCCAGCCAGCTCCAAAATGGACTCACTGCAGGACACAGCTGAGCCAGTCAGCGATGCTGGTGGTGCTTCTGTAACAACATATTTGTAAAGCTTGAAAAACACTGTCTGTATTCTCATCCTTCCTGGAGAGGGAGGGAGGGAAATAGTGAGAGAGTGGGAGGCTTGGTGGGCATCTGGCAGCCAGCCAAGATCAAGCCACCATAATCAATGACTTGTAATTCTGATCAGACTAACTGGAAATTCTAATTTAGACTAAGAACATGCCTAAAAAATGTTTTGGTGGTATTTCAGTTGGATTAAGGAAGAACTTGGTGTCAGATTATTACTGGTACAAATAAAACAGAGCATTTGTAAAGTAGGATCTATAGTGTTTCTTCCCCCTCCCACCCAGTTTTAAGGATGTGGTTTCTTTATATTCAGTTCTATTTCTATGTAAGATGTGAAACATACATACATACTAAAGTTTAGGATTGATTTTTTTTTATTTTTTATTTTTTTTGTAATGAAACAAAATTTGTGTGCCCATAGGAATAGAACAAAGGGAGAGGAGACCATGTTCTTTTGCCACTGTTGCCTATCCTTAATCCTCTTTCAACAGGCTTTCAAAACTAAGTGGCTAGATGGGTAGAAATTTAATTTTTTTTTGTCTTTGTGAAGGTTACTATAAGCTGAGCCTTACCTCTCAAACGCTTTGTAGCAAGGAGAACAGGCATTAATAGCCACCCCGTCAAAAGCTCTAACCCTTCTGAGTTTGTAACTTTGACATTAAGAATTCCTTCTTCAGTGTCTGTATGTGGAGAAAGCTTTTGCTGAATGGAATTGAAGTTGTACACTCCATTCTATCAATCAGCTATAGGATGCTAATCAAGAGGAAAGAAGAGCTTAGTTACTTGTTCTTGTGTCAGAGCTATGTTGGAAATACTGGCATCATGTCCAGCAATGTTCTGGTTGACTTCTTCAGTTTCTCTGCTGCCTTCTCCCCTACCCTAGGTGTTGCTAAAAGCTGTTTTGGCAGAATGTTACTAAGGTGGAAAAGACCTGTCTCCAGCATAGTTTATTCTTTAGTGCTGCCCACATCCAGTCATACCCTGATACAAACAAAGTGGTGGTGTAGACTACAATGTACAAGAGCTTGCTTTAGCTTGCCGATGTAATGTTTAGTTGTCTTTGACTAACAGATGAATTGTGGTGTTCAAGGCTGGAATAAAAAGAGATTAACATGACTTTTCTCTCTCTCCCCTTCTTTTAGAGCCCAACTTTGAGGAGACTCCAAAGTGATCTCTGCAAGTTGCACACCAAACAGTGGTGTACATCACTGGAGTTGCTGAACATGGCACCAGTTGTAACTTAATAAATGCAGTGTTTCAGTTTGATCTCAGGAGTGTGAATAAGTTCTTAACTGTATAGTGAGCATAGTTAGCTGTGATCAGCAAGTCTTAAGTGACTGAGGCATCTGAGTAGTGTTTCTCAGTGTTAACTGCAACTCCTTTGCCAAGCTATGTTTTAGTACTGAGAAGCTGTAACACCAATAATGATACACCAAGAAGAAACTACTTATTTTTCCAAGTTTGTCACACCCAAAAAGCTTCTGCAGAAAAAAACACTGTGAACTCTAAATCTGTAGCAAAGCCCTATGGTAGTGATGGACCTGCACAGCCAAAAGCGTAGGCACAAATATACAAATTTTACACTGCAGCAATGAATGCACAAGTGATTAATTGTTATTCTTATAGAAGCAACTGAAACCTGTTAATGAGGCAGAGAGATTAGTTACTGAAATTTTAAACTATTGACAGGAACACTTCAGGTTCTGAGGAACTATTTATTTGCAACGCTTCAACAGTTAGGGTGCAGATACAGCTTGAGTTGTACTGGCATAATTTTTCTTCAGAATGAAGTTACATGCAGTCTACAGAGACAGCTATACACTTACTTCTGGAAGAGAAGCTGTAGGCATTTTATATTGGACAATAAAACACCGCTTGAGCCTCAATTACAGGAAGCTTTATTCTATCAGGATAGTGAGTTTAAGTCTGTACAACTACTTACATACTTACAGGTGGCTTTGGCAAATGTAATACAATGTCAAGGTACTAATATGTCAGAATTGCAGGAGAGTTTGAGCCCTTGACAATGGTGAAGACAAGCAGTAGAAGTAGTGGTAACAAGGTCATCTGTGACAGTTATTTGAATAGATTGTTCCAAGCTGTAAGAGTTAATCCTGTACTGCTGCATGTATACATGAACAAAATGAGCAGCTTTCACACAAACTGACTTGTATAGTCAATGTAGTTCTATCTTTAAGGTTTTGGGAGTTTTGTGGTGGCTTTTTTTTTTAAAGCAATCACAGATAGGTTGACTAGATCTAAACGTTGGCAGTTTCTATTTTCAGCATGTAGTACATGGAAACAATATTTACAGATTAGAGGTCAAAAGATCCCTTTGATACTTTTGTATAACAAGTAGTCATTTGATGTCCCTCACAGAGGGTGAAATCTTCTAAATAACAAAGGACTTGGTATGCTTGAAGTCCTAAATGAAGCAAACAAGGTTACATAAGTAATAGTTCAAAGATTTTAACCAGATTAACATTTAGTGTACATTGCAGAAAAAAAAACCTAAAGCATCAAGACTTGAAAGGAAGCATGCCTGAAGCACTGTTGGTTGTTTATCCTTTTCTGGAAAGGGAAGTCTTAAGAATGCACTGCTACACAGAATAGAAGTAATAGCCTATTAAAAAAATACAAGTATCAAAACAGCTCTGTTAAGCATCTGATTCATAAGTGCATTAATAGTGGTAAACAGAAACCACAGCTCTTCAAAGTTTGTTCCTTGTCACTCAGAGCAACCAGCTAGCTGGCCTCAGTAAGTTTCTTGCATGCATACTCGGTGAAGAGAGAGAGATACTAAACAGCATAAGCTTATTTTGATTAAATAAATGGGTGGTTTAAGGCTGCTAATGTAGCCTTAAACTATAGATAGCAAAATTAAGTTGCACTTCATTGGAGCTCCATTCTTTTTGCACCAATCTGAAAAGCTGGAGCAATGTATATGCAGTTAAAGCCCTTGAGGCTTCTCTGAGGAAAGGGGGGAAAAGTAGTAAGTTTAGCTTCCATATTTAGTCAAGCCTTTTGACCCACATTAATCTTAAAGGAATTGAGGTACAGACTTTCTCTCTCTGCTGCTTTTAACAGTGAGTTAGGTTCCTTGGTTAACCAGTATGCACAAGCAAGGCAAACTGGAGACTTCACAAACAAGAAATTGCATCATTAAGTGGACGGTATAGAGATGAGATTGCCGAACAATGTAAGGGTGCTACCTTTTTAGTTTATCTGATGGATGGAAAGTAATCATGAAAAGGGGAAAGAGAAAGAATGAAAGAAACTAATAGAACAGGGAGATGTAGGAAGAAGTAGGTAAAAGATAACCAGGTAAAAATCTGGTTAGTGTGGTAAAGAAAAAGATTACAAAGTATGAAACAAGGTGCTGTAGTTGTATGGCACTTGAGACTAAGGAATAGGAAGCTATAAATGCAAACAAGTATCTCCAGGTATGGGTAACAGGTAAGGTTTGGGGATGTGTGCAAAAACATCACTGATCTAAGGAATTTTGAAGATCTATAAAACTTTTTAAACGCACCACTGAATGCAAAAATACTTGCCTTTTCACTCGTAGATTGATAGTTAGTCTTCTTTCTGTTAACAGAAAAGGAACATAGGTTCAATAGTGAATTTTCTGGTGTTCTAACCCTTTCAGAACCTTATTTATGAATACATTTTTTGTGATTTCCAGCAATCCTCAGAGTTTTTTTGCTTTTAGAGAATAGTTACAATAACCAATCCATTGAATGCTTTTAGACAGCTGTCATTATCTCATGAACCACTGCTAAATTACCTCTCTAGCTTATCTTTTCAATGCTTCCAGTTATGCTTTTTATCTAGTTCACAGACAGTATAAACAGTTCAGTATTTTAAAGAAATATTTTTATTTCCCTTTAGTACTTTTAAAAATCTGCTCTTACCTAGAAGTGCTAAGATAAACTTTTAAAAGAGAAAAAAAAAAAAAAAAGAGAGTAGCCTCCAATGAAGCACACAATTTTAGCCTTGTATGGGAGCAGTAAAATATCTTGAGGAATTCTGACTTGCTACTAAGAAATTTAAGTGCATGAAATAAATCCATATTAAGTGAGTAGACCAGATATGCTTAGAAAGTCTCCACCTGCCATATTTTTACAAAATATTTCCTGAAATAATTTTGAGACATGGATATGAGGACAGTTCAATTTAGTTCTGAGCATCTTTTGTCCACTTTGAAGAGGAGGCAAATGCATGCTTGTAGCTGAGTTGCGGGTGTAAACCATAACTACATAAAAAGACACATCTCTGCACATTTATCACAATAATAATGCTTAATTCATTTTCTGACCAGCACCCTGGTTCTAATAAGGGAACTAGCTGTTGCATAGGATCAAGTTCCTAAATTCAGGTTTATTTCAGTGTTCAAAAGCCACTGTACAGGAGACATGTGAGAAAGAACTTAAACAATCATCACAGTTACTAAGTAACCAGAAACATAAACGAAGTTTGCAGTGATTTGTGTACTACTTGCATCAAGATACTTACTGGGAAGAGCTTTCCTCTGAAAAAGAAAAAAAAAAAATTAGCACAAGAACAGTTTCCTTAGCTGATTTAAAGTGCTTTGAAATTGTTATTTGTAGCTTATTCAGCTCCTCAGTTTCTAGAAAGATATTCTGAAGCAAATTTTTTTTTTGGTGTGGTGTGTTTAAATAGAAAAAGAGCAAGTGGCTTTCAAAGGTAAATAAAGTTCCAAGTGACCATGAATTCTAACAGCAGCTCGGTTAGCCTGTTACTTTCAGGCAGCGGATCTTCTCAGACCCCGACATTTGCCATCCATTCTCGCTGTGCTGAACTCTACAGGCACTAATGTAAACGCTACGGAGAGGGTTGCTGGGTGTCGAGGTTTTTGCAGCAATCCTTAAAAGCAAACTTTCTCCAGGTGCACTTTCACCACGACCCAGAAGAGGGAGTAAGTAATTTAGTTTCCCCTTCATCAGAATTCAGACTTTTTAGGTTACAAGTGAACTTGCACGGCTTGTTTTTATGTTGCTTGTCTTTGCCATCCCTTCTCAAAACTAGAGCAGAGAGGCTCTAGGAACCAGAGTTCGGCTCAGTGCTTTCCCTAGACTGCGGTTTGATAGCCTTATGCAACTGCACAAACATCTCCATGTCTTTCTTAAAGTATGTTTTGCAGCAGAAGTTGGCAGAATAAAAATGTCTACACAACAAAGTTACTGTTGTAATGCTCTTTAGCTTTAGTACCATATAGTTAGAGCCTTCATGAAAAGGAGGACATGTTACAGTCAGCAGAAGCACAGACATTTTTTGACACAAGGAAGGAGTGATTTTACTTAACTTACTTGTAAAATAGCCCTTTTTTTGGGCATAAAATACTCCAAGGCCACACAATGCCATTACCAGAGCCACAAACACTACCGCAGCGATGATACCACTTACATTAAGGTCATCTGTAATTATAAAATGTAAGTCCAGTGTTTATAAGTTGTAAAAATTGCCATTGACTGCATTTTTTCCTCTCTAATGACTATAGGCACCTTTGGTATCTATAGGTGGTCTTTTGCCCAAGCTACATAAGTTAATTAGTAACACGCAGGTGTAAATAAGCAGTCCAAAAGCATTACTGTATCACAGCCATATTAACAGGAGTCCTTGACACACTTCAACACCTTAGTTTGTCTCAAAAGTAAGGAAAGAATAGGAGCAGTCAAGGGATACATGCTCCTTGTTATACCTATCCCCAATAGGGATATATTACTTGAATAATACTTAAGGAAAAGTATTTTGAAATCTTAAAAGCCTTAAAACAAGTGTTTTCATATAGTTAGTCTGCCTAAAATAAGTGAAACAGCTGATGACAATCTCAGGTCCCAGTCCTGAAGAACTCATCAAGTGAGTTATTTAAAATTCAATGCTTTTATTATTTTTAAGCAGCCAGGCTTTTAAAATTCAAGACAATAAAGTCCAACAAATACTTCATTCCAGATATCCAAAGTTAAACTCTACACTGGGCTACCAAAACATCTAGCCATTTTTATTTTGAAGGTGATAACCCCTGCCCATTTCCTGATATATACACTAAGAGCTTCAGACAATCATCCATTTTAGGAAAAACAAAAACATAAAGAAGCTGAAATATTTTCACAGGTTTTTGTTATATGTCCAATTACTTATTTGTATCCTGACTTTAAGCATACATTAATATATGGTTGGGCATTTTACCCCCAAATGTATCAATTTTTGTGCATTGGTGGACAGCAATTTACGACCTTGGTGAGCATTTCCACAACAGAGGGATTCTATCTTGGTAGCTTGTGGAACATTTGCTCATGATCCACCAGGAATGCATTAAAAGCTGTGATACAGGGATTTTCAGTTCCAAGAAAGTACCAGATAATTGCTTTATGGAATGCTTGGACATGAACTTCTGTGCAGTATTTGTCAGGATCTTTTAGAAACTTTAAATGTTTCTTTACCATTGGCTTTCCTATCACATCTGCAAGAGGTAGTTTCATATTTTGCAAAAACATTAATACATTTTTGGTTATTATAGACTCTGCCCTTCCAGCCTTTCCTAAATTCTTTATTAGCTAACCAATGTTACGCTTCACCTTCGCTGTGCAAGTAGAAAAGAAACAGGCAGCATGTTGGGTTGTTGTTTTTTTTTAAAGAGACACTGACTTCTTCAGTGTTCCTCTGGAAAGTGTAAATGACTCATTCAGTTAAATTTCTCATCTGTTACGTTAAGATCTCACATGAATGCATTTCAAGAGGGAGGCTTTCCTTAAAGAAAATAACCCAGTGGACTGGCACATTACGATGTACAGCTTCCACAAAAGCATTCTGAAATATTAAGCCCCCAACATAAGAAGGACATGGACCAGCTGGAGAAGGTCCAGAGGAGGGCCACAAAGATGATAAGAGGGATGGAGCACCTCTCCTATGAAGAAAGGCTGAGAGAGTTGGGGCTGTTCAGCCTGGAGAAGAGGAGGCTCCGGGGAGACCTGATAGCGGTCTTCCAGTACCTCAAGGGGGCCTACAAGAAAGACGGGGAGAGACTGTTCAGTAGGGCCTGTTGTGATAGGACGAGGGGTAATGGTTTTAAAATAGAGGGGGGTAGATTGAGATTGGACATTAGGAAAAAATTTTTCACCATGAGAGTTGTAGATCACTGGAACAGGTTGCCCAGAGAGGTGGTGGATGCCCCATCCCTGGAAACATTCAAGGCCAGGTTGGATGGGGCTCTGAGCGACCTGATCTAGTGGGGGATGTCCCTGCTCCTTGCAGGGGGGTTGGACTAGATGACCTTTGAAGGTCCCTTCCAACCCTAACCATTCTATGATTCTATGATTAAGGATCTCACATGAATACTGCTGTTGTGTGAAGTTCAGTGCTTAGCAGTCTATAGGCTGGCTACTGCAATGATTTTAAGGTACTACAGTAGCTGCTTTTTTGTGAAATACAGTGAGATATCTTTGTGCTGTAAGAAAAGAAAGCCACAGCAACTACATATAAGGAACTCATTATTATTATTCCTCCCCCAAAATGCCATAATCAAACAAAAAGATATAATTCAATTTGGTCTTAGCTTCTCAGTTGCATCATACAATAAAATCTTTCCTATTGCAAGACTGTTTTCCACCCTTATTTGCTTTGATACATACCGACTTGCATTCGCTTCACTGAGCATTTCTGAGATAATCCAATCCCATTGGAGGCTTCACAGAAATATTCTCCAGTGTCATTCTTTGTAACTGTGTTAAATAGCTGTTAAAAGAGAGTCCAAAACCATTATCAGAATGGAAAAAAAAAATAAAATCAGTATTTTCTGTGGGATAGAAATTTTGATACGTCAACAGAGTTTGGTTGGTTGGTTGGTTGGTTTTTTAAACAAACAAAAAAAAACTCAAAGAAAGTGAGAAATTCTGGTCTCGTTTGACCTCGTAATTCAGCTCCCTAGTCACATCCCCTGGTCCTTAAGTTCAGTGTCTGGTCTAAGATGGGCTTTTAACACATTTTAACTAGATGGACTGCATCTACAAGGAGATTCTTTTTCAGCAGATCACTACTTTCCAAAAAAAAGCCTTTTTTTTTTTATATGCTCTGATTTCAGAATCCTTGATATCAGAATGTTTTGTTAATTTCAAAAAAAAAAAAAAAAAAAACCCAACCAAAAAATTCATGTAGTAGAAAATAATATTTCCCATGGGAAGTCTGTGGGCTTTTTCCCCCTCACAAGAAATGACACTTTCTAACGCAAAACTGCACTATTTATCAAATAATATTGATGTAAAAATGAAAATAAGGGAAGCAGGAGATGGACAGAGACTGACCTCACGTCAGTTCCAGTGTTTCTCTGTATTTATTGTTATTATTTTAATCATTAGACCTGTTAACTTTTTTCCCTTTAATATATCCCATACTGTAAAACTAAGATTTTCAGAAGTGATTGGTAATTTTGAGTAGCCCACCTAATTTCCACAGTGTGCTGAAAGATCCACAGCCCCTCTGAATGCTTAGTCATGTTTTAGTTTCCAGGTTTGATCAAGCACAAGAGTAGGGTGTCCCTAGAACAACTCTTTACTTCTGAAAAATCTCAACTGACAACGCATCACAAGTAGTACACATCAATTTTTTTAAAAAGGATCAGCTAATGGGGGAGGGATAAGAAAGGGATGGCCAGTTCTGGCAGGGGAAAAAAAACCCAACAAAACAAAAAAAAACCCACAAACCAACAACCCACAAAACAAACAACAACTAAAACAAAAAACACACTAAGGTTACTTACGGCCCTGACTCATTCCCACTGACTTCACAAGTACTGGACTGGAACCTGTAAATGCCACTGGATTGCACAGATTTTGAGCTGCACTTAGAGTTGCACTCCCACTGCAGTGTGTGAAGCTGCTATTTCAGATTTTAAGGCGCTATCAAATATAACTCTGTCAACATACTGAGAGATTATTCTCACCTGGGACTGGCTAGCTAACTGACAAGGTGAAATTTGACATTTATTTTTGAGATTTTGCTCATTTATCATTACCACAGCCTTGCAACTCACCCAATTTGTATCACTGAACGTCTATGGCTTGTCCTTGGTCTGAGACAGACACCGCTTTACAGGTTCATTAGCACATATTTCCGTATGACATTGATCTCCGACAAAGACCTTGTGCGTTTTTGGATTAAGACTCCTATGCATCATTGTACTAAACAGTAAATTTGGTCTTCTTGATAGCTGGTTACAATAGAGTTGGTTATTACACTTACCAGAGTGCCAGACTTTTTATTCATGGTGTAAGTTATATTTACTGCTCTAGCACTGCTTATTCCTGTCTTCTCCAGTAAGGCAACACCATTCTTGTACCACTGGTACTCAGACGGCGGAGACCCCTCAGTCTCCTTACAGCTCAGTTCCACTACTGTTCCCGTCATTGCGGAGCTGGGTACCTCACATACCGGAGTAGCTGGAGCAACTGGACAATGAAATTGCAATTGTTACGCAGTCTTATCATTATTGTCTACACGACAACAGTTTGATAGTCACTGGTGAGGAGGTGACCACTTGTGTACGTGCTTAGGAACTACCTCGTTAATTAAAAGAGGTGCTGGAGAAGTGGTTGAAGGCAGAGTTCTGGTACTGGAGAGAGCACAGTAAAATTTGCAAGTTGCTAAAAATGGAAGAAAGAGGCTTGCTGCCAGCCTCCCCCACCAAATGCTGTGTCATCCTCTCTCCAATCTTTACACTCTCATCCAACCTCAGAGAGTTTGTTTCATCCTGTTTCTTATGTGGGGCCTCTTGCTCTCAGCAGAGGAGGGATAACTCAGGGAATCTGTAGTCCAGAAATTCCCTGTCTCTCCCTCTCCCCTGCCCCAGTATTTAAAATCAGAAGTGAGGAAGAGGAAAAAGGTTTTTTTTGTATTAAAAGGAGTCAACTCTTTTTTGAAAAATGATTGTCAGAAAGAATTACCAAGACTGGCCATCACCACAGCCATTTTGTGAACCCCAGGTTGAGGACCAAAAACAATTGGCTACTAAATTTCAGTTTAAATTAAAAACAAACATTCCCCCATACAGATGCAGGAGAATCAATCATTTCTTCTGCTGTGAAGCTGAACATCTCTTTTCCAATTATTCTTATGTGAACAGAAAAGAAACCTTTTTTTTTTTTTTTTTTGGTAACTTGAAGCTATGTAGAATAAATCTAAGGCGTGCATGGTACATTAAAAGCATGACCGACACCTTAATAGGTATTCATAGTTTTTTCTTGGCTGCTTTTAAAATAAAAAGCAAAAATAAAGAAAATAAAGTTAAATACTAACTAATCCCCCTTAATTTTCAAAAAGGTTTGTGAGCAACATGCATATACACTCTCTCCTTGGGCTCTAAGATTTCAACTTTACATTAAGAAGCCACATTCAAAAAAGGAAATCTGTTGAAAGAGTGAAAGAAAGAAGGAAAAAGTGGTGTTACCTCATTGCTGGAGCTAATCAGAAATTAATTAATTTATCATCCTCTATGAAGAACTTTGAGACTTTATAATTTCAAAAGGTAATTATTTTGTATAGAAAAAAAACATATAGAAAATACAAAAGCAAATATTTTATTTTCTCTCCATATGTAGAAAAGAAGAAAACTAGTAACCTGTACAACTCATCCATTGGGAAAAATACCAAGAACAGTGCAAGAAGAATGTGCTCAGTATTCACTTTTCCCTCCTTTCCCCAACTGGGAAAGAGAACAATCAAAAAACCACAAAGAACCACCACCCCCCCAAGCCAACACCATCTCTCCTGTAAATAAAGTCCACAGATCGCTAGCTCACTGGCTGGCGTTGCGCAGACACTGCAGTAGTTTCTCCTTCCAAAAACAGGAGGAGACTGTAGCATATTGCAATGAACTGCTGCTTAAGAATGTTTGATAAGTGTTGACAGATGCGGACTTTCTAGTGTCAAACACCATATTCTCAGCCACTAAATGACTTCAGTTTTAGTAGACATGGAAGTTGCACCATCACATAAATCAGCATGCTTGCTAAGTTTTGAGAACTGAACTACACATTCATATAAATAAAAAAAAAGAAAAATAGTTATGTTCCTTTGTAATGCAAGTGTGTATTTTGCAAAGCTCTTTCATGAAGCAGGCTGTAGAATGAGCATATGCATGTGTACTTATAAGCCCAGACCAAAGATTAAAAACCCAGCAGCCACACACTATATGGACAACCCTACCTTCAACGCCCCATCCCATAATTCACAGTTTCTTTGCAGAAGCCCAAGTAATAAATTTTTTTTTGTACCCAATACTGTGAGAGTAATAGTAGCCTCTCCCAGGCGTTGCCCCTCTTCACTCTTTGCACTGATTTCACAGCGGTAGGTCCCAGAATCCTTTCTAGTCACATTTCTAATACGGATTCCTGTATTCAGCATCTCTGCTCGGCCTCGAAGATCACCTATAAGGGAGAACAGACAGACAGCTTTCCGCTCTTTGCTTATAGCGAGTATGTACATCTCATTGGCTTGCTCTGAAATCATGTACAACTTATGAACTATTGCTCATTTGCTCAATGTTAGTTGTCTATCACCAAAGGGCACTATGTTATCCCATTCCCAAGACAGTAAGCACCTTTCACAGCTTGTCTATTTAGTCCAAATAAACTCAGTTCAAAAACCTGCATCTCTAATACATTTAATAGCTGGAAGATGGAATACTTTTTTTTTTTTTTGCAGACTTTTCAACAAAACATGTACAACAGTAGTCAGGTGACAAAAAAAAAGGGCATCATTTTCCACGAGAGGGATGGCAATCACAAACTTAATTCCCTTACAGAAATAATTCTGTATGAGACCACAGCAAAGTATTTGACATTTTAACTTGTCAAGAAAAACTTGATAGATTTAGCATTGTGCCTTCTTACAATGAGGTTTTGTTCATTCTACAGCTTGTTATGAAATTAAAGTTACTTGCACACACAGAACCAGGAGTTCCAGTGTCTCTTTAAATGAATGTATGCAGAAAAAAAACCAAGTCCAGCAACAAGACCAGCACATCTTGCAAGCTCTACAAACTAACAAAATTACTGTGCTTTTATTTTCCTTCTCAACTTCTATTTATTGTGCATAAGGTACCAGAAACCCATATTTTCTTCAGCACTGAGGTAAGTAATTTTAAGAACATATAAATAAATTCCACTTCTGAAAAGAATACAAATAATTTAAAACATACAGCTGAGTTTATATTTTATGTATATAAAAATTGCTGCATTATTCATATCTAAGCCTCCAGCTCTACAGGAGGCTTCAGAAGCCTCTTTGTAGGACAGAAGTGCAGAGCTTGCGGTAATTTTTGGGAGGTTATATTTGAACGTAATTTAATTTTTTTAAAACTTCAAGGAATGTGCAGTGCCATGTTTCTTAGTGTTAGGTTTTATTATATTTAACTTCATTAAAAAGGTAACTAACTGTTGATGATTTTACTATTCCCCCCCTCCCTTGGGGGGGCATTCTCGTCCTCAAAAGGACAGCTCTTCAGCATAGAGAGTCAAGAGCACTCTCTTTCAGTCATTCTCCTAATGTTATTCCCCAAGAAAGAGTCAATACCTATGCTAGAGAATAACACATTAAACCATCGATCTAAGTTCGTAGTACTGTACCTGTAAATTCACCATTGTAGTAGACAAATGAGACTCCTTGAGACTGGATTTTCTTCCATTCTATTCTTAAGCTCATCTCTTTGGAAAATTTGTGCTTGCAACTAAGAATAGCCTCTAGAGGGGAGGAAAAAAAAAAAAAAAAAGAAAAGAAAAGAAAGAAAGAACAGTCCAAAAGGGAAAATTAGAGACTTTAGCATTGTGCCCCTTCAAAAGAATTTGAGCAGTTAGCAAGGGCCAGATCTACTTCTTAAAGTGATGCCATCAGACCTTCTCCAGATTTACACAAACACAATGGGGAAACAGAAACCAGTTATTTTCCCATACTTCAGTGGCTTTTGGATCAAACTCCAGATGCTGGGGACTAGATATTCCCATGGTGGATGGACACAAATTCTGTATTACTACTCTCTTTTTAGGTTTAAGTATTTTCATCAGTGAGCAGATCACCATTAAAAAAAAAGAAAGGACTCTTACTCTGTTAAAAATAAGTATTTTGTGAATTGACTTCCTGAATTCAGTATCAGTAGTTTAATTGTTTACACTTATAACTTAAGGCAGATGGAAAAAATACCAGTAAGATGGTTAAATATTATCTTAAGTAACATAAGTACTTAACTACAATTTCACACTGGTTATTGCAAGCATATGTGGAAGGAGAGAATCTGCTTCATTAATGTTACCCAATCAAGGACCTTTTCAATGCAAAGGTGATAATAGGTAAAGGGGGCACTTACAAGAACACAGCAACACAAACAGGACTAACAGACAATGGCAAAGACCATCATTCCCCAAACAGACTGATGGGTCTGTGGTGTCAGTAACTGGCATGAGTGAGGGTCTGTGTGTCAACAGATGAAGGGGGCATGGATCTTGGCAAATCTCAAAGCACATATGCTTTGAGTGCCAGCTATTGGGGAAGAGGGGGAGGTGGCTTGAATGAATTTAAGGCCAGCAACTGAGGTCACACTGTAGGCATCCCTGGGCTTGTGGTGCTGGCTGCTGGAGGTGGGAGTGTGGTGTGTGTGGAGTGTTTTCATCTTCCCCAAACCTGGTGTATCTGGAGGTGTGTGCAATTCGCTAGCAAACCTCAAGCTCAGTGAGCTAGCGAGGAGGAAGCCCAGAGTCAAGGCAGGGGCAGTGAATGGGCAGAGGGACCATGCTGGTAGTCCTGGGATTCATGAATGTGCGTGTGCTTGTGAATCCAGAGTGTGTCATTTCACCATAGAACTCCAATCTCTACCAGCCAGAGAGGAGGAAGGAAGCTTCATTGTCTACACTTAGTGTTCTATGTGAGCCCAGGCAGTGTTATATGTGGGTGCCGTTGAAGTACCTGAGGTCTCTATAGCTGGCAGTGTCAGTGTCATGAGTGTGTGTATGTGTGAGCGTGCGTGCACAAGTCTCTGGGACATATACACTGCCTTGCTACTGGTTGAACTTGGAAATGGGAAAACAGCAGCCATGTTCACCAGCTGGGAACAAAGATGCTGGTCTCCAGCCACCTTGGGCTGGGCTCCAGTGGCCAGGCAGGAGGAATCCCCAGCTGGAGGTGGCGGCTGCTCATAACATCCCTTGGCTGTGACCTCTTATTTTTCTTAGGTTCTCAAGAAAAGAAGGTTCATACAATTGTTCATCTTTCTGTCTGTCCACTCAAGTTTCCCTGACTTATGTATAGCAGACATCACCAACCAAGTTTCACACAGAGGCTGAGCTTTCAAGAATTACTGAGTTTTGCTAAAGTTGCCATAACTGGGTAGGAAACAAACCAAAGTTAGTGCTTCTAATAAGTAACAGGTTGTACTGGGAACTCAACTGTTCTTTTTTCCTCCCACCACTAATGTGTAGCTTGTATGATAGTAATTGTGGTCTATGGTCAAGTCTGTAGTTATTATGGGGGAAGAGAAGAGGGAGAGAAGATATGACAAACTGTATAGGTGAGTTACTGGGACAAACTCACTGTTTCAGTAGTTCCATTCTCTGTGGAACAGCATGCTGGAATTTTTTTTTTTTCCCTTCAGTAAATGACTCTTAAGGTATTAATAAGAATTCTTAGGAGACAGTATCAGAGGAAAGAATTTATCCACACATTTGACTGGCTCCAAATCTATTAACCAAGTAAAATTTAGTGTCTCCCAGAAACCTCTGTGAAAGAGACAAATGCAATCTTGATCTTGCCACTTTAGACTGCTCATCTTCCAATATAGGTCAGAGTATCATGGTTCAAAGGCCTTTATAGTTTTGGTAATGCCTGTCTAGTTTCAGGAGACAAACATCACCTACTCAAACATACAGTCAATCCGCATTAACCAGTGCCCTCATTTCCAATCTCAGCAAACAAGGCTGAAGGGCAATTAAGAGCTACTGACCGATCTACCCACTCAACCTTTAGAGTCCAATTTCCCAAGTCTCTTCTGTAGAGAAAGAAAAAGCTTTCAAGAGGCCAGGCTGGTAGCCTTGGTGATCTCTCACAGAGGAAAAATATGTCCAGACTTGAAAGAAAAATTGAGGCAGGAAGGCATTCTTTGCCAGAAACATATTACACATGCACTGGTCGCCTCGAAAAACATGCTGTGCACTCAGGAAGCCTGAGGTTCCTGACTTCAGGTTGAGTGGATGGGTGGAGGCTTCCTGAATCTTAAGATTTGCTAAAGTTTCCTTTCCTTTTTTTTTTTTTTTATATCCTTCTAACAAAGAAAAAACATCATTCAAGCTCAGCTTGCTTTTGCTACTGACCTTGCGACAGCTGGCTGGTGTCAGGAGTTGGTCTATATTATTTGACACAGAGACAGCTCAGGTGAAGTGTCCTCAGCTGAACAAGTCACCTTCATCTTGATTGAACTGCCCCTCTCTTGCATGCCATGTTTTTTCATTTCAGAAAAAGCTCATATTAATGCCCTCTCACTAATCTTATTCAGAGAAAGAGAATGGAATGGAAGAAAGAGAGTAAATGCAGAACAGAGATAACACAATGAAACCCTCCTTAGTTATAGTTCCTCTCTCATGTTTTTTCCCCTAATGGAAGCAGCAGGAGGTATTTTCCAGAACAAGGCTACATGACTTGCATTAAGGTAGGCCCACAGGACACGGTGTGTTAGCCCAGGCTCTGGCAGGCCTGAAAGAACCTTCTGGGATCTTGGAGATGTCGGGACAATGTTTAATTTGGATTTACATCTGGTCTAGAGGCTATCATTTGATTATAGAATGATAGAATATCTCAAGTTGGAAGGGACCCATAAGTATCACTGAGTCCAACTCCCTGCTCCTTGCAGGACTACCTAAAACTAAACCATATGACTAAGAGCATCGTCCAGATGCATCTTGAACACTGACAGGCTTGGTGCCGTGATCACTTCCCTAGGGAGCCTGTTCCAGTGACCAACCAACCTCCTCTACAGTAACAGGAGTTAGAGAAGAAAAGAAGAATGCATTTCAGATCAGCTGCATTCAGTTGAATAGCTACATCTATCAGCCCCTGCCATTCCCTTAGTGCTGCTACACAAAAATAACTCGGCATGGCATCTGAGCTATGTTAAACTGCTATCACTCTGTCACACAAATAACAAAAGAACAAAATGCAAGTCGTATGTCATATAAAAAGACAGAAGATAATCAAGCTTTAATATTATGACATTCTTGTCTCTAAACTGGAGAGACATGATCTGATGGGTGGGCCACTTGTAGATAAGGAATTGGCTGTGCAGCCACACTCAAAAAAGTTGTGGTCAATGGCTTGATGTCCAAGTGGAGACCAGTGACGAGTGGCATTCCTCAGGGGTCAGTATTGGGACTTGCCCTGTTTAACGTCTTTGTCAGTGACATGGACAGTGGGATAGAGTGCACCCTCAGCAAGTACACTGAGGACACCAAGCTGTGTGGTGCAGTTGACACACTGGAGGGAAGGGATGCCATCCAGAGGGACCTGGACAGGCTGGAGCGGTGGGCCCATGCAAACCTCATCAAGATCAACAAGGCCAAGTGCAAGGTCCTGCACGTGGGTCAGGGCAATCCCAAGCACAAATACAGGATGGGCGGAGAATGGATTGAGAGCAGCCCCGAGGAGAAGGACTTGGGGGTGTTGGTGGATAAAAAGCTGGACATGAGCCAGCAATGCACACTTGCAGCCCAGAAAGCCAACCACATCGTGGGCTGGATCAAAAGAAGCGTGGCCAGCAGGCCAAAAGAGGTGATTCTGCCCCACTACCCTGCTTTTGTGAGACCCCACCTGGAGTATACTGCATCCAGCTCTGGAGGCCCCAACATAAGAAGGACGTGGACCAGTTGGAGAGGGTCCAGAGGAGGGCCACGAAGATGATCAGAGGGCTGGAGCATCTCTCCTATGAGGAGAGGGTGAGAGAATTTGGGCTGTTCAGCCTGGAGAAGAGAAGGCTCCAGGGAGACCTTATTGTGGCTTTTCAATAATTAAAGGAAGCTTATAAGAAAAATGGGGAGAAACTTTTTAGCAGAGCCTGTTGCAATAGGACTCAGGGTAATGGTTTTAACTAAAAGAGGGTAGATTAGGTTAGACACAAGGAAGAAATTTTTTACAATGCGGGTGGTAGAACACTGGAACAGGTTGCCCAGAGAGCTGGTAGATGCCCCATCCCTGGAAACACTCAAGGCCAGCTTGGATGAAGCTCTGATCAACCTCATCTAGTTGAAGATGTCCCTGCTTCATGCAGGGAGGTTGGACTAGATGACCTTTAAGGGTCTCTTCCAACCCAAACTCTTCTATGATTACCAGAAGGGCTTCTCTCTCCTCTTTCCTGTCTTAATCTCTAAATGTATTAATTTTTCTCCCTCAAAAGTGACAAGAATACTTGATAGGAGCCCAGTTGACAGCTTTAGAGACCACCAAAATATTTTATTATTACCTCAAATAGATGAATAATGCCTAAAACTCATCAAACAGTTCTTTCAATTCCCAAATTTCTATCTCTCTCCATTCCAACCAAATGCAAAATAAAAACAAAACCCAACCCACATACCTCATATACACACTACTAGGATCCCTTTCTCATCTACCCAGCAAATATCAGGTTTTCCTCTCTGCCTTCTTAACTTCTCTAGCACATTACTTGAAGTCACTGGTCATTTTACAGATGACATACACATATGTACATAACCCTTACAGTTACTGACAATTAAAATAGCCATTAAGTTATAGTTACTGTCAATTAACTGACATACAGTTGTTCTCTCTCTAGTCCCCAATTTCTCTGTCTTGCAACATAATTAATGCTTCTCCTTTGTATTGGTTCCCAGCATTTTAAGTGGAAGGAAACCAGGCAGAAGTTACAGAGTGAGCTACTAGGACTGACAAACAAGTCATAGAATCACAGAATAGGTAAGGTTGAAAAAGACCTCTGGGGAATGTCTAGTCCAATTCCACATCAAGTAAAATAAAACGGGGACAAGACCAAGATTACACAGAATCAATGGAGATAGTAGGAGCAGGACCACTCAGGAAAGAAGACGACAATCTTAACAGCTGCAGACCTTCTGCATGCACAGCTTGCTGTGTGTTGTGTATATATTAAAAAATAATCACAGTAATGCCCATACTGTACCCTTAAACTCCTCTGCTTTTACATTTTTGTTATCCGTTTCAATAGAAATTCCAGATACTTTACAATCTGCAAAGGAACAGAAAAAAAGATAATTCAGCAATAAATACTTGTCATTTCATATGTGCTTCAGCAGCTACAAGCAATATTTTCAAGATCTCCTTACACTGGACAGATTAGATACTGTCTACTAAAGAGAGCACAGCACTAAGAGCTAGACCAGGGCTGGTTGTGTGGGTGGCCTTGAACAATTAGTCTTTTCCTCTCCATGCCCTGGCACCCATGAAAAATAGTAATATTTCTCTTTTACAAGAGCATGATAATATTTATATGTGAGAAGTTCTATATAAACAGTAGGCGTTGTTTTATACTATGGTAATGTCTCAGCCTGTTTCTAACTGGAGAGACTTATATTAATCCATAAGTGTATTTTCCACTGTACTCCTATCACAAGGCAGGCATGTTTACTGAAGAATACCATGTACAGTTTCT
>JAAGAY010008630.1:20763-33794 GCA_011801015.1 Ardeotis arabs
GGGGGGGAAGTGTGCAGTAATTGGCAGTTACTTCAAATTCTTGTTGAAATGAGAAGGAATACCTTAGTCAACATTTCTATTTTTTTTACTCTCTTTGGTATAAAACTATAATCTATATATTCTTGGATATCTCTGGCATCGGGAATACTGAAATTCCAGAGACAATAAATGAAATAACCACTAGCCCTACAACAGCCCTGACCCAGCTACCTTCTCCATAACTGCACTTCACTATACATCCTCTCTTAAGAGCCACTCTCCTCCCAGGAAAGGACTCTATCGTGCTCTCTCATGATTCATCAGTGTTCCTGCAAGGCCCAAGAGCTGGTCACAGTTACTCCAATTACTCCATGGCAGGTTACAAGTCGATTATCAAGTGCTTAGGAACAACTAAATACGGTTCTTTACACAAGTTTACATTAACTTTTTTTTTTCCCCCCAAAAGCATCTCAAGTTCGCTTGGGTTTAGGACCAGTTTTCAAGACAGTATGAGCACTCCTAATGCAGTCCACTTCCTCCATCTGCATCAGCCAGCTGAACAACTGCTACAGAGAGTATGAACAAGAACTGAGCCCCTCTTCCCATCAACAATATTTCAAAATATGGCTTGTTTAAAAGCATAATGTTCTTCTGACTGACAGAAATTAGTTTTGCTTTGTTCATTTTAGCTTAATCTTGCTATTAAGCTCTCTCACACACACAGACCTCCTTTGTTTATCCTCAAAGAATTAATTTCTCTTTACTCTGCCTAATGGGGAAAGAGTTGCACACAACCTAGCAGATGGATATCCAGTCTTGATCTGATTTTTCTTGATCATGTTTTTCTTCTCAATTAAAGATCATTCCTTATTGTTCAAGTCTGGCACTAAAGAGGAAGTTCTCCATCCAAACTGTTCCTTCAGCCCTTTCCCTCCAGCATTCTTTAAAATACAGATCACAGTTCTATTAGCATCTATAACCATTGCCTTTGAGAGTCATAGAGCAACAGTCAGAACAGGTATTTGAGTCCCCAGCACTGTAGTGAAAGCACAGTTACTCATTAACTGTACACCGTTGTAGTGAGTTGATGTCCTGGTTCCAGCTGGGACAGAGTTAATTTTCACAAGAAGCTGAGAGGGGACACAGCCAGAACAGGTGAGCCAAACTGGCCAAAGGGATATTCAAGACCATATGACACCACGCTCTATATATAAAGTGGGGATGGCATTGTGATCGCTACTTAGGAACGGGCTGAGCATAAAGTTCTGATCAGTGAGCAAGTTGTACTGTGAATCATATGCTTAGTACATTCTATTGTTGTTACTGGGGTTTTCCTTGTTTTCTCTTCCTTTGCTGCCCTGTTAAACTGTTTTTATCCCAAACTATGAGCTTTGCTATCCCATTTGGAGGGAGGAGTGAGCAAGCGGCCATGTGGTATTTAGTTGCCAGCTGGGGCTAAACCACAACAGTTGACCTTGGCCAGCTGCCAGATGCCCACCCAGCTGCTCTCTCATTTCCCCTCCACAACATGGCAGGGGAGAAAATAAAATTAAAAAGCTCATGGGTTAAGACAAAGACAGGGACAAACACAATTACCACCACAGGCAAAATAGACTCAACTTAGGGAAAATTAATTAAGTTTATTGCCAATTAAAAATAGAGTAAGTGCAGGTGTTGTGGGGAACTAGGGGTGTGGTCAGTCTGTAACAGCTCATCTCTGCCGCTCCTTCCTCCGTACACTTTTCCCCTGCTCTAGCGTGGGCTTCTCTCCATGGGCTATAGTTACTGTAAGGAGCCTGCTCCAACATGGATCCTCCACACACTTCAGCTTCCTTCAAAGTATATCCATTCGCTCTGGCGTGAGATCCTCCACAGGCTGCAGCATGGATAGCTGCTCCAGCCTGGTCTCTCCAGGGGCTCCTGTCCCTCTCCCCTTGGTGCTCGCAGAGCTGTTTCTTACACTTTTCCCCTCACCGCTGGGCAGCATTTTGCCTGTCCCTACCCAGGGTTTCCCCAAGGTGCTGCCATCATGGCTGGGGGCCTCAGCCGTGCCCTGTGCTGGGGCCATTGGAGCCGGCTGCAACCGGCTGTGTCTGGCACGGGGCAGCCCTGGCCTCTCCGCACAGGGGCTGCCCTGCAGCTCCCTGACAGCCCCTGGGCACCTGCACCCCGTACTCCTGTATTACTCTTCAGACTTGCTGATATCTAGATCTATCACCACCCCTTTCTCCCCTTCCAAATGTAAGTTTTCCTATGTGCACATTACCAAAAGATCCAAACTTGTGTGCAATTATCCTGTCCTTGATATACCTTAACTTTATCATCACTTTTGTATTAGCCCAAAATAGCTACAGCAGAAGTTTATAATATGAAAATAAATAAGTGAAGATGACAATTCCAGCAATGCCATTTACATACCCTTAAAACACTGAAATAGCAAAAAATATTTGCATTACAAATAGCACTGGGAAATTTTTTCCACACCATCAAGAAAGGAAAAACTTTCCTGCTGGACTTTAAAAGAAATAAAAACCTCCAAATGACCCCCCCGCCCTGCTGAAACCAGAGGAGGGAACTGCTTCTCCAGCACCTCCCAAAGTAACCGTTACTCCTGCATGTCCACACAGAGCCCATCTCCCTGTTTTTTTCCAAGCTTGGTCTAGAATAGAGCCTGAATTCATTAAGCCCTACTGAGATTTATGGAAAGAACATTAGCTTTTGACACATACAGAAACTATGTTGTTTCTAGAACGATACCCCACCCCCCCCCCATATCCTATATGCCAATAAATAATAAATAATGTTTATTGAAACAACATCTTCCTTCACGTGTTCATGATGGGGAGGAGCATTTTGTTCTGAGGCTCTGACAGCAGCTAACACTTAGGTAGGAAGTATTTCTAGGACTCCAGTGCGTATGTAAAGTCATTTATAAATTATTGGCACATCAACCTTCTTTGTCTGGACACAAAACATCTCAAACACATGCAATTCACCACTATTTCATTCACTGTTTCATAGACTTGGAAATTTCTCTCCTCCTCTTTAATACAGATGTCACACAGCTAACTGTCACAGTCTAGGTATTCGTAAGACAGAAGCTGTAATAAGAAAATATGTTTTGAGACTTCTGGGGCAGGATCATGGTACTTACTTCTACTATGGAAGTTACCACAAAATTACTTTGTGCACTTTGTATTGGGAGCTTGCAATTGCGCAGTCTCCACATTTCCCCTTGCATCAAGGGATTTACCGAATGCATACAGATCCTATTAGGCAATACAGTAAGTACAAAATACATCAGAAAAAAGAAAGGAAAGTTCAACCTACACACAGCCCTCCTCCTTGCGCATATACACATATACATGATCCTCTTCAAGAAGCAGTAGAATCTGAACAGTAACTTCAGGTGGTACAGAGATAGCTGACCAATTAAAACCATTATATATTTTGATCAAGCAGAATGACAAGGGAGCTCTTTAAAGCTAGAACATCTCTTCCTTAAAATCTAATTTTAGAAGTGCCTCCACCAATTATTCAAAATCCAAGATGTAAGACTTGGCTTTTAATTCACCATATAAAAAGCAATAGTGAAAAGATGACATACTACTGTACCAGTAAACTTCTTGTTCAAACACTTTCATACAGACTGAAAAAACCCTTGCATGTCAGTAACTTCATTTATTTAGAAATAAACCCCAAAACCACATACTTTCCATTTGATAGTCACTCACACAGCTGTAAACTGATACTACTAGCTGGAAGAATCATTAAGGAAAAGTGTATTAGTCAAACCAAATCAAAGGAAACAGTGTGCTTGGAGGAAATTACATGAGAACAGAATCAAAACAAAGTTACAAATACAATAGAAAAAAGCAGTCTTGTGGTATTTGTTCTGCCAAGTTCTAAATAGCAGGTGGTCTAGAGCAAAGCTTAACAAAGGATTTCAGAGGATACTGTAAGTTTAGGAAGTTCAATGTCCCAAGAATAAAGCAATAATGAAGCCAGTTCTCTTACTGAAATCCCTGAAAGAGAATAGGAAAGCAGACATCTGTTTGGTGTTAGCATCCTTCGGACACGTGACCACCTCGGGATAAACCATAAGCAACATGCTGAAATGCTGATGCAGGCTTTTCAGCTATGTAACCACCTACCATGAGGTACTCAAACAATACCTAGAGTTTTGCCACAGTCACATCATTTACACACTCACATCTGGTTTGGCTCTCCTGTTGCCATATTTTTTTTTTTCCCCTAAGAGAAGTAGTCCATAAATGGGGAAGTGGAAGGAGAAGCTATCTACCTTTGGACAGAATTAGTTGTGATTCACCTCAAAAAAGACTAACTCCCATTCTTCTTAGTAGTCTAAAAGGCAGTTGCTACAACCAAAAGGCTACCAACCCTGCTCATGGTGGTGTTGGCAGGCTAGAGTACATTAACTCCGACAGTTAACAACAGGCAGCCAGGGCTCAGACCCACCAGTCTTGCCAGCCATGTTGCTGTCAGTGGTCAGCATTTAAGCAGCCTTCACCTTCCATCAGTTTTGCTTGGTGAATGCTAACCTCCAGCAAACATGGGAGTATTCATAGCCTCTGCAGGAGTCTCCTTTGTTGGCTGGAGTCCTTAACCAAACTCCAAAACTGATGATTTAGGCATCAAAACACAACCTAAATAACTGGAGTAAACTTAGCTTTGTTAAGTAAACATAACATAAACATGGTACTAAGACTTCAGATTTTAGACAAGGGCTAGAAGAAATTATCCCACATAATGAGAAAAAATTACAAAAAGAAAAAATTTCAACTTCAGTCTTTCAGTTATCTTGAGTTACAAAGCTCCTTGAATCTTAAAAAATAATAATAGAACAGGATTTACTTTGGGCAGAGTTCATCTGATTCACAAAACCCCAATCCTGCATATCTTCAGCCACAGAAAACAAATAACAGAGTAGTTTGAAGGCAGAGAGTGGTCTGCAGGGTGGGAATAATAAGCCCCTCTAAGCCCAGCTGTGGAGAGCAAGTTTGTATTTTAATAGGCACGGTGTGACTGCATAAAGGATACTAACCTGAGAGAGAAGGCACATTTTCTGGCTGACCAGCTAAAGGGATCTAAAACACAAAAGGAACTTAAAGAGCTTCTCAGCCACCCCTTCACTTATGTGGCAGCTGTCAGCAGCGCTTCTATTGTGTTTTGGAAACTGCTAGACTTAAACACAGCAAGTTTTAGTTGTTCAGACCCTAGAGCTGCTGCAACTCTGAGACCTGCTAGTAACACATACAGCTCTTGAGAGCAGCTTAACATGCTGTGAAATACATTGCAAGATTTTCACTTACCGGTTAATTAGGACATAGACATTACAGATGTTTTTAATCAAAGAAGAAAACAGGGATCCTACACTATGTAGACATGTGCTACCCCTACATCAGCAGCAAATGAGAAAAGTCTTTACAGCAGCTTGAAGAAACTGCTTTTAACAAAAAAGTTTTTAGTCCTCACAACTATAAGAAAATCTTCCTTGAAATAAGCAGATGCAGTGCTGGCTTCATGGCACTACAAAGAAGTTGTTCTACTGTATTTTTGCAGGTAGTCTTGCAAGCAGCAAGAAAAAAATATGGCAAATTATTTTTACTCCTTAAATAGTACTATGAATGCAGTATCTTGGTCCTGACTCTTGGGAATGACAGAGTGTTGTGGTTTAGGCCCAGTCAGCAGCTAAATACCACACAGCCGCTTGCTTGCTCTCCCTGGGGAAATGGGGGAGAGCAAATAGAACAAAAAAGCTAGTGGGTTGAGATAGGGACAGTGAGAGATCAGTCAGCAATTACCACCAAGGGCAAAACAGATTCAATTTAGGGAAGTGAAGTTAATTTATTAACATCCAAATCAGCAAACGATAATGAGAAACAAAACCAAATCTTAAAACTCCTTCCCCCTCCCTCTCCTCTCTTCCCAGGCTCAACTTTACTCCCGAATTATTTATCTCTTCCCCTCAGGCAGCGCAGGTGGATAGGGAATGGTGGTTGTGGTCATTGCACCTTGTCTCTGCCACTCCTTCCTCCTCAGGTGCAAGACTCCTCACACTCTACTGCTTCAGTGGGGGGTCCCTCCCGCAGGAGACAGTCCTCCATTAACTTCTCCAACATGAGCCCTTCCCATGGGCTACAGTCCTTCAGGAACTACTCCAGTGTGGGTGCCTTCCACAGAGTGCAGTCCTTCAGGAATGGACTGCTCCAACATGGGCTCCTCGCTCCATGGGGCCACAGGTCCTGCCAGGAGCCTGCTCCAGCATGGGCTTCCCACAGGGCCACAGACTCCTTCAGGCATCTGCCTGCCTCAACATGGGGTCCTCCACGGGCTGCAGGTGGATCTCTGCTCCTCCATGGGCTTCTTCACCATGGGCTGCATCAAAAGCTGCAGGGGAATCTCTACTCCAATGCCTGGAGCACTTCCTCCCCCTCCTTATTCACTGACCTTGGTGTCTGCGTGGTTGTTTCACTCACATATTCTCACTCCTCTCTTGGCTGCTGCTTTCCCCAGCAGTTGTTTCCCCTTCTTAAATACATTATTCCAGAGGTGCTACCACCACCACTGATGGGCTCAGCCTTGGCCAGCAGCAGGTCGGTCTGGGAGCTAGCTGGAATTGACTCTGTTGGTCATGGGGGAGCTTCTAGAAGCTTCTCACAGAAGCCACCCCCATAGCCCCCTTGCCACACAAACCCAATACACAGAGACACAGCAGAAGCAGCAGGCTTTTAGATACTCTCAGGGTTCGAAGAATAGGAGGATGCAAGAAATAAAAGCTTACTGGTAGAGAAACACAGCTTGATGTCTATGTTGTAGACAATGCCTTTTTCATAAGGAGATTTATTATTAACCTCATGAAAAGCCTTGTAATGAATCACAAATTGTGCACACAGATACCTGCTAGCTTTCCCTCCTCTTATTTAATACAAGCCCTCTCCTAACTCCTGACAAATTTCTTATTTATGGAGAAATAGACTAGGTTTTTGGAGTAAAAGAAAAGCAGCAGTGGCAGGGGCTCAGGGAAGAAAATAGCTAAATCAAATATTTGGTTTGGCTTCTTTTTGGAAAAGCAGTTACTACA
Source organism: Ardeotis arabs (assembly GCA_011801015.1). Taxonomy (NCBI): domain Eukaryota; kingdom Metazoa; phylum Chordata; class Aves; order Otidiformes; family Otididae; genus Ardeotis; species Ardeotis arabs. The sequence continues at coordinate 27,848 of JAAGAY010008630.1, forward strand.
AAGTTAAAATCTCTACAGCTGAGTATCTAACACTCAGAAAATTGACCTTCTCCCCACTCCCAGAGAAACCAAAAAAAAATTCCTCAAAACCCAAAGGCATTTTCCTCCCTTCCAGCCCAGGCTCAGAGCCATGCACAATGGAATAATCCTCCACTCGGTTTGCTCTCCTGAGCAGAACTATACATTTGAAGCTGATAAAACTGGCAAGCATCCAGACAGTAGGTCAGTTAAATATATAACACACACATTAAGTGTCTTGCTGGGAAGTCAGCAGATCCCCTCTTCACTTTTTAAATTAAATGATATTAAATTAAGAGCAAAAGCAGTCAAATTAAAAAAGTTATGTACAGACACTCAAGTCAGACAAAACAGTCAAGTTTTAAGGTATCCTGCCTGCAGGACCTCTATTACAACAAAGCAAGGTTCCTTTAAACGGAAATACTTGACAAGGAGTAGGTTGTTTCAACAACAAACAAAAAAAAAACCCCACATCCCAAAACTTAGGCTAAAAAGTGATAGAGTTTAAATAGCCAAGCTGCTCAAGTTCAAATAGTTTTTCTTGGATTTACTATTTATTACATATCCAGAAGTCTAGAGCCTAATACAATAAAGCGTTCTTTAACTTGTATGCTACATCTAAATAAAAACAACCCTTCACACTCATCTGTTACAGAAAGTAGGTTTTAATCAGCTTCAGTAACTCTGCCTTCGTAATGGAAATCACATGAGAAACAGAATGCAGAACTGCATTTTCATCCAGCCAGAATTTATTTAAACAGAGGAAGCAAAGTTTTGCCAGAAAATGACTAAGAGCAGGATTTCTACCTGTTTTAAAAGATGGTATTGGATGATCTGAGGAGCTCTCAGTCTCACAGGGGGAAGAAGTTCTTGTGTTAAATACCTCAACTACACAGCAGACTAGCAAAGAGGTTTTCATTTATAATGACAACCTAAGAATGAGTTAATCCTTGTCTTTGTGTGTACTTTTTAGTGCAGTCTGGAAGGCTAGCACACCAGCTAATGGTGCCTTTATTCTTAACTTTAAAGTTAAGCGATAAACCCTTGAAAGTAAAAGCAGTAAGAAAACGAAGTTTTCAGAGCCAATTATCTGAAGTTATTAGTCGTAGTCCTAAGAGTTTAGGATCATGTTAATGATTCATTTCAGAGCAGAGCCTCAAGGACAATTGTCCCTGGAAACACAAAAGTGGAAATGCTTATAGAGGAGAAAGCAGAGAATAAAAAGCGAGTGGCACAGGACAAGAAAGGAAGAGATTATTTAGGTCAGCCTTTCTGAAGAAACTGAACACCAAAACACAACCATTCCAGATAAACTGAAGAGCCTCCTAAGTGCTTTCAGCAGTCCCAACACTGACGGATTACTGCATAAAATGGTGTGGGAAATTGTGGGGAAAAAAAACCAAACCCAATTTTATATAATTAATAATAAAAATGTAAAATTCAATTATCTTCAAAGTTTTTTCCCCCTCTTTTTCTACTCACACAGAAAAGAGGAACAGTTTGAATTTACAGTTTGCAAAGGTTCAGTGTAGCATGGAGTTTGTTCCAACAAAGAGGTAATCCAGAAAGCACATGCTATTAGCTAAACAAATATTCATAGCTTGCACTTTTACCAGTCTCAAAACTCCACTACTCTTCTTATCTCTATAGCAACTCAGAGGGAGCTTCTGAAAATGGGGGATGGGGTTTTAAACTAGCCAGGGTCTCGTGAAAAAGCCTGTTTTCCAGCCCTCTCCCAGTCCTGCTCAACACTGGTTTCCACAGCAACTCATCTGCAACTCAAAAACAGCTTGTAAATGCAGTGCAAGCCTATAGCTGCTTCAGCGGTTGCTTATTTTAAGATGCATCAGGATGCTGACGACTTGTGTCGTAGTACCATCATGTTTCAAAAGACCATGAGAATAGGTTACAGGAGTAGAAGCCCCTTTCTGCTGCTGTCCTGCCCACCTCATATCCCACACTACAGCAGTGATCTGAAGAAACAGATTTCCAGGTGCATTACTGAGTGTAGCAATTCAGCAAAACAAAAATTCCTAGAGAAATTGTAGAATGATTATTAAATTTACAAAACAAAGCTAGGTACTCAGTGCAAATGGGCATGTTCCTCTGAATAGTACTAGACTGATTTATATCAACCGTAAAAATCAGTCCTGAAATATAAGAGAGCTGAGAAACTAGAAGAAACAAACAACCATCTCCTAAAAGCCACACAACCACTCTGGCCCACAATTTGAAATAAAGATCTCTAGCAAAAGTGACTTTTGCTGGAATTGCCAAGCAATTCAAAAAGGATAAACACTTTCAAGAAGTCGCATCATTTATATACCTACAAATACACACATTACTTATCTAAGAAAGCCTGAAGACAAATTTAGTTTACTTCCCAACTGTGCCAACCAGTATTAGTTACTATTCCAGTAAACACCATATGAAACTGGAGTCTCTGCTCGTTCAGAACCAGTGAAGTCATTCAAGCTCCCTCACTGTAGGATCATGTTTCTAGATACTAGAAGAACATAAAGATGCTACAATTTTAAATCGTTGTAAGTAAATACATTGTAATAGTGAAGTAACATTTCTTCCCATAGTTAGGTGTATTCATTTAAGCTGGAACCAAATTTCCTGTGTATCCTCAGTCCCTTCTCAAGCTTATAGCAATTTTTCCTCAGTACGTCCTTCCAACTCCTTTTTGGTTAATCCAAGCATTTCTGCAAAATGGTTTCACTGCAGTGGATGAGTATGTATGAGTACGTATTAAGTTCTGGATTTTAAAGGTATGGGACTACCTACCCAACCAGAATTGTGCATTGCACACAGATACGAAGTAGCAGGCAAGATAGCTAATTTTATGAACTACACCCAAATGTCTCACTTCCAGCAAAGTGTAATAATCAAAGCCAAGTCAGCATTGTCACCTTATGTCCCCCACTGAAAAGGATGATATATCTGAAATACATTAATTTTTAAAAAGTTCTTTCTGAAACAAATATACTTCTATACTAATACGCAACAGATGCAAGAATAACTCCTTGTGGTGAGTTTCTAAAGAGGGCTTCACAAAGGCTTTCTCCCATTCAATTTTTGCTGACTTTGGGACAAGCCATGACTTCATTCTAGCTAGCATGTCCATAAAAAAAAAAAAAACAAACCCAAAACAGTCAGAGTCTTTCAAAAAAAACAGTAGGATGCTTTTTAAATACAAATACTCAGCAAGAGCCTTGTGTAATGTTTTGTGAATTTGGGATTTCTGAGGAGATGTTTCCAATATCTGGGCATGGTGGGGGTGTTTTCACTTGAGCAAATTTCACTCAAACCATGAGTTTTAGGACTGCATCCTATTAGTGATGAACAGCACTGAACTTAACTTTTAAAGTTTTTTCCTACAGACTAGAGACCAGATGCTTTGCTAATATGAGCTGGGAATATGATGACCACTTCTCTCCTGGCCAAAATAATTTGGTGAACCATTCCTAATAATCCAAATGCAATTGCCAAATTAGCTCTTACACTGCCAAATTTGCTCAATAGTCTCTTCCTGCCAGAAACAGCTAACAGTCATGTTTGATGACTACTACTTTCAATCAGCATTGTAATTTACAGTACAAATACATTTCTTTAGCTTTAATTCTACAGGCCTTTTATAGATAATTTAGTTCTTTAATATTAAATTTTATAGAAGCACCTTCCGGCTCGTTTGAACAAGACTGAAGTCACTCCTTCAGTTCAATTAAGGTTGATATGTATCGAGAGGAGCTGGAAAAAACAGAAAATGTTTTGCACACTTGAAGTAGAAGGGTGATTAGAAGAAATCCTCCGGAAGGTAGAGGTGGGAACAATAGGTCATGGTCATAGTATAGTAGATGCCAAGTTTTCCTTAAAGGGGATGAAAGGGGTAAAAACAAAACAAAAGAAACAACAACAAAATAAAGAACTACACAGCACTACAGTCTTCATCACATTAAAAGCTACACAAGCAAAACAACATATGGGTATTGAGATTAGAAAATATGAGAAGAACAACACTGGAAAGTTACACAGGAAACAGGAATAAACATAGAGTAACTTTGTGCTTTGTTTATTTATTTTAAAATCTAGCATAAATTTTAACTGGGTGATCATCACAGCTTTTCAACAGAAGAGATGTGTTAGAAGCCACATCCTAGAGAATATTTGGATAAGGCTCACTAATGAAACAATTTGCTGCTTTGCGTCAGAAGAAGGGAAAGCTCAGTATGTGAGCAAACATTCACAATTCCCTGAGTGGCTGCTTCATGTAACAGGATTTGATTATTTTCTCTGCAGGTACTTAAACTAAGAAAGTACCAGCTGTTTCACTCTCACAAGAATGAAACAAAAAGATGCCAGTAGTTCTGTAAAATTATAACAAAAAAAAAAATCCAGGAGGCATTATTTGAATGGAAGACAATTAATCTTGTCAGAATTAAATAGTCAGTGCAGTCACAGTTCAGAGACAGAAATAGTACCAGTAACATGTACAGCTGGGAATTTTAAATTTTTTTTTAAGCCATTAGTTTTTGTAGGGTGAGGTTTTGGTTTTGTTTGTTTGTTTGTTTTTAGAATAAACCATATCTGATTAAGAATTCAGCCCCCGGGTCACTACCTTCTCAAGTGTAATTTAGTGCTTAAAAGTTTGGTGGTTAAAACGGCTATATGTGGAATATTCTACAGCACACATAAGATATAACATTATCAAAAGCCACATGTTACATATCTAAAATACTTGTTAGAGTCAACAGATCAACATATTTCACAAAACCATGACTCCCAGATAGGCATATATGCCACTTTAAACTACTGTTTTATATTTTAACAAGAAAATACAAGTTTTCTGTGACTTTTTGTTGGACTGAAGACTAGCTTAAAAAGGTAAGAAAAAAAAAAACTTCTGCTTAGCTTTGATGTTCTGTAGAAGACGTTGTTTGCTTTAATTAAAGAAAAGTGTTCTGCACCTGAAAGGACTTGCCACCCCCCTCCTCTTTCTCTGTTTACATAGCTTTTAAAAGCTTTGAATAAACTTTAAATAAGTTTAAATGCTTATAAAGAGACATCACTTCATTGTTCTCTCACAGAAATCAGTGCAGTCTCCTAACAGCTATTTATGTTAGAAAGCCACTGCAGGCTGACAACAGGGCAAAACCTTTGTAGCACTGTTTTCTATCCCTTCTCCACCTTAAAAAAGGGAGCTAAGAATTTGAACATAGCTGGAAAGCCAACAGCAACTGCGTGTTGATTGTTACAGTCTTGAGGACTCAGCTAGAGATACAACTGGAGCATGAATGAAATAAGAAATAGGTAAGAGTATGCAGTGACAGGCAAAAAGTAGAGTTGAAAACAATTTTTTAGTTAGTCTCTCTACATATGGTGCTGATTCCCTGTTGATAAAAGTCATCTGGGGAAGCTGTTTATCCCCTAGAATGCTATTTATTGAAAGGCTCTGAAGACGAGTGCTGTAAGTTCATTAACTTCTGGAAGTACCCCATAGCCATCATTTCAATAACATTTAAACTGAACATGTAGAAAGGGAGGAATCACATTTACTTTTTGTGTCTCATGCATTTCAGAAGACTTCCGTATCACTTGATTCGAACAGCACTAGTTGATGTCCAGGATGTAGGTCATCTTTAGAAACAGAAAAAAAAAAATAAAGCAATTGACTTACAAATGGAATTAAGTGAAGGCCTCTTAGACTGTATGGCAAGTAGCAAAACCATACGCTAACACAGCCCAAAGGGTTGCTTCTTGATGTGTAAGCATACTTCCACTATGGATGCATCTGTTCACTGCTTCTCTCTCCTTCTTCTCCCAGACATCAACTTGGATGTTACCTGTGAATCTGGAGTGTCTGAATTTATTTGCTTTACCAGTCACTCCAATAATACAACAACATCATCTTAAAAAAAAAAAAAAA
>JAAGAY010008631.1:5268-16510 GCA_011801015.1 Ardeotis arabs
GGGGAGAGACTGTTCAGTAGGGCCTGTTGTGATAGGACAAGGGGTAATGGTTTTAAAATAGAGGGGGGTAGATTTAGATTGGACATTAGGAAAAAATTTTTCACAATGAGAGCTGTAGATCACTGGAACAGGTTGCCCAGAGAGGTGGTGGATGCCCCATCCCTGGAAACATTCAAGGCCAGGCTGGAGGGGGCTCTGAGCCCTTTGAAGGTCCCTTCCAACCCAAACTATTCTATGCTTCTAAGTATAGTGTAAAACTGTAACATCCCCCCCCGCCCCGATGACTAAAATTGAAGCAAAAAATACCTAGGTGTCTTTTCAGCTTTCCTAAATCAAGACTGGAGTTCCTCTAACACCATGCATGTATTGTTGTGCATCTTAAGGTGGGTCATTTACACTCCGAGTAAGGAAGGAGTTACCACTTATCTTACACAAATGACAATGAGTATATTACACAATGAGTACTTATGCAGCAAACAGGAAAGTTCCAGAGTTCACCTTCACTAAGCAGTGAGTATGTTGAGAATTATGGGACGTTTAACTATTGTTTTTACTTTTCATGAAGACCAGAGAGTGGAGACAAAGTGACTAAGAACACCAGTCAAACTGAAAATCCGGTGGTTACAAAATTTTGGATTGGATGCAATTCTTCAATTGAGTATAAAGTTTAGCAATTAAAAAAGAAAAAACACGCACAGCAAATGGAAAACTGGTTGGAAGCTTTATCTCACCACTGAAACAGAAGTACTGAAAATGCATAGTCCTCACTCGAATATCATTTACCACTGCCTTCCCTTCCTGTCTGGAAACAAAACCAAACCAGCAAAACCAAAAGGCTCAACACTCCATCTCAGCACACTCCCTTCGCTTACCATAAGCAAAAATTTCTTTCCGATTTCTTCATTCCTGAACAGGAATGAAATCATCATCATCAGGAGCAGAATCGTTTTGTCAAAGTGGTATGAGGCTATCCTAAACTACATGATACAGAAGGCAGATTTACTCAGGTTTACTTTAAGCAGACATTTCACCTCTGGAGCTGATAAACAACTCCCATTGCATTTTCAGTTCGCAATAGGGGATGGAATACTTATAGAAATATATATTTTGTAGGCCCACACACCTATAATAAAAACAAAATAGTAAAGTACTACTGTATGTGATCTGTACAAACAAGCCCATGAAGGCCTTTTAAGTTCCATCCAACCCTAAAAGGATGCATGTCATTTTAGCTGCTTTAAAAAGGAAACATTTCACTATTTGTAAATTACATAGAGCAAATGAAGTAAATGGAAATTACATTCTCTAGATAAAATCAATTAGCATGAGGCATGCTATGTTTTGTGGTTATCTACACTATATTCACACTCAACAAATGAAGTCACACTACAAAGGGCTAGTTCTTTCTGTCAGTATCCTCTGTAGAATTCACAAATGTGGCCCTACCAGGATCCTAATTCTATAAAGAGGAAACAGAGCGAATTTACCCAAAGCGGTCCAAGAGGCTGATATGAAACTAGATGGAGGCTGAAAACCTGGGTTCCAGGTGCTTTCTCTACCCATTAGAAAGCATCAGCTAGGAAAGAAGAGACGTTTGCCTGCTGTTTGAGCCAGACCACACCACAGTATTTGCATTGCAATTTCAGAAAAGGTGAAGTTCCGATACTTTCTGTACAAGCTTTTCCCCCACTTCCCCATCCATAACTTCATGTAAACTATTTTACCATGGCAGAAATAAATGTTCATACATTCGCCAAAGACTCTTCAGTAAATGAAGTAACTATTCTTTACTCAGGTCCTTCCCCACCTATTTGCTTAAACAGTTTCAAGTTCTTCAATAACAGCTGAGTCTGTTCTTGATAGTTTTACCTGTCATTTCAGATAAAACGTTAACTTCTGATTTCATGTATTTAAAACACATCTCATATATTTTCACTTTCCCATTCTGGTTATAAAGCACAATCTGTTTGGCATCTACAAAATTTTCTTTAAATTTAATGTTATTAAACTAAAGCTTGAAATGGGCAGAGAGCCCAAGCATGGTTCTGTGGATTGGCTTGAGTTCAAACAGAACGCAGTAATGAAATCTGAAGGCAAGGAAACTCACCATCCAAGGCAGGATCATTATCAAAACAGCTCTGAAGCTCTTCTGCTCTACACACCCACTTTCTCTATAGGTGCTTCAAAAAATAAGGCCCAGATCCCATTCTGTCCTTCTCAACATGTACCACTGTGAAACTGAATGACAGGGATAACAGACCACAAGAAACCCAAGCTGCTCTTTTCTGTCTTCTGCAGTAGCAGTAATGAAAAACAACTACTGAAACAGCTCTACTGCATCAGTGCACAGACTCTCCTGAGCAAGGGAGGTACTGACTACATCTGCAAATGCACTGCCATATTATTTCTCATTCACTGATAATGACCACAGACCATATATAAGAAACCAAAAGTTCAATCAAAACATCACAGAGCTCCCCTTCAAAAGGGGTAATTATCCTTCCACTCTGTTGAAGTGCAAACTAGCAGAACTGGAGCCAGTTAATTAAAAAGCCACCTAAGTTACACGGTTATTTTTTCCTACCCTGCTGTGCAGCTTGACAGTCACCAAGTAAAGGGAAAGAGAAAACCAGGGAAAGTATTTACAAGTGACAAATTAAGGACTGTATTTTCCAACCAAGAAGCAGTTAATGACGGAATTTGTCTACAGACCCTTGGGGAATGAACCCTAGAATGGGCTGGGCAAACAGGTGAGGAGGTAATACACACCACGAAGGGCACTGAGAGAAGTTACACACACATAAGATAAAACAGTTGATCAGTTTAATTAAATCTTATTTGTCCAAACACTTCCATAAAGAGACAATTCTTTATCTCTGTGACCATATTTTGAATTATTTTTCACTAACATTTTGAATTATTTTATTACTATTTACTACTTCCCAGACTCTGTAGAGAGTAAAATTTCTCTGAACCTTTTATTTCTCTCTATGCCTCTATTTTGTTAACTGTTTATTCTCTTTTCTAGCAGCTCAAATCATTGCCTTAAGTTCATTTCTTCATTCCCGTGCAATGACCAAGAAGTCAGACTACTGTCAGAAGTGCACACTTCAGTCACACAATAGCAAAACCTCTCTCAACATACATACAAATATCACTTAGTTTTGCTTTCAAAATACTGATTAATTGTGAAACAGTAGAGAGCCCGCAATCAGAAACTGCACTATATATTCTGTAAGCAAATATAAATGTATACAAGCATAACAATTTTTAAAAATAGCCCTTCAGAGCCCTGAGGATGATAGTTCACTTGAAAAAACAACAGGAACATTTAGCCATACCCCAAGTTTAAGAGTGCCTATGAAAGTTTTATAGCAACAAACTTTCACAGAAGTTGTACATTTTAGATATGATTAAAGCTTTACATTAATGTACAGTACTGTCTTTGTGTTGCCTAAATATTAAACATAGTATCAAAAGTGACCTTCCAAATTAGACCACAGTTGCTCCACATCCAAAGCTCACAATACTCACCCAGAATATCTGAGCTTTAGTTATTTGTGCCTAATCAATTTCCAAACGTGTTTTTCTTTGTTTACTATTCATTAAGTACAAATACTATCTAAAAATACTGATGCTACTTGTCCTAATGAATGTTTAGAAATATTAAGACCTTAGGAAATACTAGCAATGTACTGTCTCTAGAAATACAGTTGTTCTTCCAAGGAAAGATTAAATGGTTAAAATTACTTTAAAATGTCTTTTTTTTTCCTATGCAAAACACTTCAAGTTGAAGATCTATGTTCCCATTTTAGCCAAATTAGATGAGAAATTAAATATGAAAGACTGTACAGAGTATATAATTCCACAGTCTACTCATCTCATTAAATCTGCAAAATAATTAATCCAAGTTAGGTTCATTAACTCACTTCTGTGACTCAAGTAAAGCTACCAAAGGACTACTGCTACTGCTTAAACAAAGATTTAAAAGCTGCTGTGGCAATACCCTGCCAAATAGTTGGAAGGTTACTCTTTTTGCTGAGACGTAACATAACATCAACTCATAGTTCACGTACATTTATGACTACAGTAGGAGGCTGGAGTGGCGAGAAGAGGCGGAAGAGAAAACTGTAAGAAGTCGTCACAGTCATGATTGGTTCATATTCACTATTGAAAATGCGTAATTTACTTCTAGTACCACTACTCTATATCAATGACATCTTGACGTGGCTGAACTTGTTCCTTGTCTGCATCTGGTTTGGTATATTTTGGTTCTGGCAAACAAACAGTTTCATAAACCACCCACACCCCAAACATTTTAAAATCATACATAAGCAGATAGTTCATCTCTACCTAGAGCACTAAACTTTTTATTGGCATTAGTAAGCTTCCTATACGTTTAAGTGCTTATTTTGAGATTTTTCTAACTAGTCAAAATTTGACTGAGAAAATTAATTACTTCTTACTTGAATTATGAAGGAAGCTTTTCAGGACAAGAGGACTCCTAAGAATACTTTGTAAAGTTTGTGCTCGAAATAATCAGCTTTTTCCTTCCAAATGACAAATACAAGCATGACACTGAAGGAAGATAGATTTAATATGAAATTGGATTTTCAACTGTACTAGGTACATGGCTTTCCTAACACTTTGAGTGTCAGAAAATTCACCATCCATTTTTTAACGTAGACTTTTAAAAACTATGTATTTGCCAGTTTTGAGGTATTATAGATCAAGAAAAAATTAGTCACAATACTATCATCACTGTTAAAATATTTTAGTATTCATTAACTGTAATACTTCGTTTCACATTGTAGTGCTGAGTGTTTCTATTATTTTTTAAAATAAATCAAGACAGTAAAAACATCAGGCTACCGGTGACAGTTCCTATAATAATAATCTTATTCAGGATTACAATAATCCTATTCAGTTCCTATAATAATAATCTACCAATAGAAAAACAAGTAAACTCTGTTACTTAAACACTTAGGAATAAGTCAGTGAAAACTACCAGCATGCAAAGTATAAAATAATTACATAGCTACATTGAAAACTACTACAGGTTGATTAAATTTGATTAATACATAAACATTTGAGAAAACCCTGACAAATATTTATTGAAGTAATAAGGAAACATCAATTAAAGCAAAGATTTTCAGCTAGCCCACCCTCTTCTGATAACAGTTTCTATCAGTAATCATCTTATTTCCTTTGCAATTGTACACCTCAAATGCAACTTGCTGATGAACACTAGGTTAGATACTCAATTTACTTTTAGAATCATAAATACTTTTGCTAATGGCCTTCCCTTATTACACAGGAAACATATTACAAAGTATATAATGTTATCATCCACTAAATACATTTCCTCAAAGTATTTCTGTACTATTCATACACTTTTGCAGTGTAAGGAATGTCACCAAAAATCTGCCATGTTTGCCGCAAAATCACATCATGTTTTTAGCCTGGAGATACACATGAGAGTAAAGCAACTTGCCACTACATGGAACATAGCATGTATGTTTGTTCGATCTGAACAGAATCTCTTACGGGGTAGTAAGTACTGCAAGTTGGTCACAGAAACATTAAAGCAGCAGCTTTTGCCATGACGTGGGAAGTCTGACAAATTCAAATCTATTTTTGTAAGAGTTAGGTTATTTCACAATATGTTAAGATCATTATGACATCTCTTGGGTACTTCATACAGTTATTTTAATAGATGTAATTTTCTTTCCCACAAATAACTTGCCTTTTTTCTTCCCTCCCCAGCCCCCCGCCTCCTCTTTTCCTGGTTACATATTTCAAAGCTCACAGTGCTAGTCAATCCATCCATTCCTGGGAGCCCCTCAGAAACATCACCCATCGGTTTGTTCATTCATTCATTTACTTATTGTATGCAAAGAAATCTAAACGTTTTCTTTTGTATTACTTCCTTTCCCTAAAATTATCAATTCCACTCCTTATGGCAGCAGTCGTAAGCATTTTCTCCCAGGAATAAATACAAGGTCTGAAATTCTTTTTTGCCTACTTCTCATACAATGTTTGACATACCCATACCTTGGGATGGGGCTTAGTTTTCACTCCAAATTACATCTTTAGACATAGAAAGATGTCAGCTTCATTTCACTTTTGGCTACAATTCATTTTTTGAGGAATTATAAAATAACAAAGGATTTTAATTATGATTTAAAAAAAACACTTCTCAATCCTTCAAAACTACCTCCTTACAACATACTAGTGAAGAATTTTTGCAAGACAGAGAACAGAGAAAGCAAAAGCTGTCTAATAAACAGGCCTAATCTTTTTGTTTATTATTATGATTACAACAACATAGTCCATTTCAGAACTAACCTGGTTGTAAGATGAAAGGGAGGTTATTTAGTTTTTGTGTTCAAGACACTCTATTCTTCGGGTTTAAACTATTCTCTCCAATTTACAGTATGTAACTAGATGAATTTTTTCTATTAATCTAAATGAGAAATCTTTTCTTACCCTTTATAACTATTTTTGAGAATTATTAATCTTTTACTTTCTCCTCTAAAAGCATAAACTCATTTTCTTTGTGACCAGTAAGCAGACACAGAAGAGGAATACTGAAGATTTCTTTGCCTAGTAAATTAAAAGCCAGATCATACAAAAATAGAACCTCCTACACAATCATACTTTAAATACATTTCTTAGAAGATAGCCAGTAAGCTATTAAGGAACAGTCATGATAGATGTGAGAAGCTTCACTTCTCAAACAGTGAAAGCATTCTCTCTTTGCATGTACCACATTTGTTAACAGTAGCAGAAAAGTTTTTGTTCTCCATACTTAGGCACACTATTTTATATTAATTTCGCAAATTGATCCTCCCCTTTGATGTTAAAAAGATAGATTACTTCATGATAAAGCTCCTAGGAATACTATTAGAAATAATCTGTAACAGTTGTCTGTCACCGTATAAACATGGAGAGTAGTATCAACCAACCATAAAAATTTAACTGTTTAAGCAGCTTGAAGTTTCCATTCCAGAAGCAAAAATCAGCACTGGAGAAAAGTCAGTGGGAAAACAGAACTTCAAAGCACTGCCTGAAACAGGAGAGAAATGAAAGGAGGACACCCCTCAGCAGTCAGCAGCACTAACAGGAGCAAAGATGTCTATCAGTGGCAATACTGTACGTGCTGTTATCATACCGATTACAGCGACAACAGCTATTATAAAATCAACATTATGTCCTCCCACAGTCAAATGGCATAGGTAAAGATCCAGTCCTGCGCTCAGGCAACACAACAATAATTGAGTTTCAGAACATATTGTACAATTTCTTATGCTTTAGATGACGGTAGTAAAGAAATGCATCTTATAGCAGCTGGAGCACCTTCTGTTCCTCGTACTTCCTTATCTGGTACTCCTGAGGGATCTCAAAAAAAAAAAAAACAAACAACCCAGATAGATGCTGATATTCAGGTCTTCTGTCATTTGGCTAAGCAATTCATGAGACAAAGCTATTATTTGGACCATACCTCAGAGCTCTGTAACCAATTCCTCTATTTCAATTGCAAGATGAACATTAAGTACGCTCCCAGAAGCACTTGCCCAGTTCTTTTCAGGCTACAACAGTCCTCTACTCAAGAACAAGACTTTGAAAGAGGCTTTGTGTAAGTTAAAGTCTTTTTTCCCATTCTAACATGCCTATTTCAGAAACAAAACTCACCCTAAATTAAAGCAAGGCTCAAGGAGAGATACCATTTCTCAAGCACTTCCACAGTCACTAACCTAAGACCAATGAAAGTCACTAAAGTGACTGAAGTAACCAAAGTCACTAAAAATTGACACTCAGGAAAGCTGTTTCAACAGCGAGCCTTTAGCGAGGGTTTAGCATAGCAGATCAGACCAAACAAAGATTTTTCCTCATTCAGGACACAGAAAGGATTGCCTCTGAAAGTGATCGGGCATTCACAAAGCTGCCTCAGACACGTCTCAAGGTTTCCACATCCGCATCAGTTCAGTCAGGAATCCGACAGTCACAATCAGAACAAACTTAATGGTCGCTTACCTTTACTGTTACTTTCAATTTCCTTAATAACTGCTATCTTCATGTCAATGCTCTGAATAAAAATTATTATTGTGAGGCATTCAGATACTACTGTGATCTGTTTTACAGATGCCAGAGTAGAGTAGTATTTTAATATTCAGTAATGGATAAGGCCAATAGGCAGAAAAAAGTTCAAGATTACACAATGCGTAAGTAAAATAAAAAAAAAAAATCACAGGATTCTGAATTTATTAGGGAATACTGGCGTTATATATTTCAACATTAGTGCCCTTAATATTTTGATATATTAATATAATATTTTAAAACACCTGACAAGCCAGTCCACCATATTTAAGAGTGCCAGTTTCTAAGTTTGGCCTTCCATGTAGTCCTCTGCTTCAAGACATGGACAGAACTCTTACTCCTCAAATGACAGTCCAACTTTGGGTTAAAAACAATCCTCATTTCAACTGAATTATGTTTTTGCTTGACTCATCAAAAATAATGTAGTTACAGAAACTGCAAGTAGCTGTAGTTTTCTATTATAAATGCAAATCTTTTAAGAAAGACTTGTTAGACAACTTTCTAGTCTAGAAAGCCAAATCAAAATTAAATGTTTGGAAAAAAAAAAAAACCACTCACCATAATAACTCAGAAAGGGACAAAGTAGCAAAGGAGTACTCAAAAAGAACTCTAGCACAAAAACAGTCTATTTAACGGCCACCTCCAAAAATGAGTTTTCCTGAATAAATTGGAAATACTTTGGGAGATATCTGAGACCTACCTTCTAAGTCCAGTCCTCCTCCTAATATAACCACAAGTTTTACTTTACTAGCCTGTTTTAGCAAAACTAACTTCTTGGGTTGGCTAGTTCAAATCACTAGTGGAATCACTAGCAATAGATTTCATGGAACATGAATTTGTCTATGTACTCGTTTTTGTTTTCCGCAGAAGCTATTATTTCTGTTAATGTAGCACAGACAGGCCTCAATGTTAGACACCGTACAAACCATAACAGGAAGCCCTAAAGACTTCCAAACAAGAATGCAGCCTCAGCAAGTCTGCAGATGATATAAAACTGGGAGGAGTGGCTGACACGCCAGAGGGTTGTGCTACCATCCAGAGGGACCTCGACAGGCTGGAGAAATGGGCTGACAGGAACCTCAGGAAGTTCAACAAGGAGAAGCGCAAGGTCCTGCACCAGAGGAGAAATGACTCCATGCAGCAGTACATGCTGGGGGCCACCCAGCTGGAAGGTAGCTTTGGACAAAAGGACGTGGGGGTCCTGGTGGGCACACAGTTGAACACAAGGCAGGAATGTGCCCTTGCAGCAAAGAGGGCTAATAGTATGCTGTGCTGCATCAGGAGAGGTGTGACCGTTTAGGTCGAGGGAGGTGATTCTTCCCCTCAGCATTTGTGAGGCCACATCTGGAGTACTGGGTCCAGTCCTGGGCTCCCCAGTACAAGAGAGAGACAGAGCTACTGGAGAAAGCTCAGCAAAGGGCCATGAAGACAATTAAGGGGCTGGAGCATCTCACATGTGAGACAGCTAGGATTATTTAGCCTGGAGAAGAGAAGGCTAAGGGAAGACCTCATCAATGTGTAAAAGTACCCAAAAGAAGGGTGCAAAGAGGACAGAGCCATGCTCATTTCAGTGGCACCCAGTGATGGGACAAGAGGCAATGGGCACAAACTGAAACACAGGAGCTTCCCTCTGAACATCAGGAAACACTTTTTTTCCTGTGAGGGTGACTGAGCACTGGCACAGGTTGCCCAGAGAGATGGTGGAGTCTCCCTCCTTGGAGATATCATAAAGCCATCTAGACATGGACCTGGGCAATCGGCTGTAGGTGGCCCTGCTTCAGCAAGGCGTTGAACCAGATGACCTCCAGAGGTCCCTTCCACCCTCAACCACTCTGTGATTCTACAATTCTGTGAACCTTTTTTATTTTACAGACTTAATTCAACATAAAGACTAATTACACAAGGGATCGTATAGCTCGTTAATTCTAGAAATAATTGCATGATTAGTAGTATCACTCTGACAGTAATCTAAGAACAAAATCAATGCAGTAACAAGAAGTTCAATTTTACAAGGTATAAATACCTATTGGTATTTTAGGGGATCATGTAAAGAGCTCAGGTGAGAAACAACTGGTGGAAGTCTCAAAATATACATATTTATTTATATTAAAAAATTGAGAGCATGGGAAGAGTATAGAAGAATGCCAGAGCAAACTAAGAGCATGTAACAACTTTTAACCGATGTTTATGTATGGAAACGTAATTATAACAAAAAGCCTCAGTTCACTACGATTGTCATTTACTTGTATAAACTTAACCCCATGTCTCAGTACTCTCAATTAAATTAACAGCTCAGTCTTTATCAGTACGTGTCATATAGAATCACAGAACAGTTTGGGTTGGAAGGGATCTACAAAGGTCATCGAGTCCAAAAACCCCTGCAAGGAGCAGGGATATTAATTTCCAAAAGTTCTTACTTGCTTTAAACAGTAGATTTAGCAAAGCACATCCTTAACTTTAAAAGCAAGAGAGAATCATCCCTTTTGGAAGTGACTGACTATATATAAAGACTCAACTGGTTATTTGTGTGTCTGATGCCAAAAACAATAAGCTAGTCAGTCAAGGACACAAAGATCCTGACTGGATCATACTCAGGATATAGTAACAGAGTTCAAATAATACTTCCTTATAGACACAGATCAAAACTAATCAGCTTTACAGACACAGAGAGCTTGCTCTATAAGTGAAAGGAACATTCACAGCTTATAAAGTTTTATACTACAGTTGGCAACGGTAAAAATGCACTTTAAAAGTCTTACAGAGGTGTTTTACTAATTTAATCTTAAACACCTATTTAAAAACAGTTAGAAATCTATAAAATTCCTCCCTGTGCAAGACTTCTGCAATGCAATAGCACCCTGAATACACACTGCAGTCCATTGACTTTTGTCTTGCAGGTCTGCTGGGAGAGAGGAAGTTTGGAAATGCGGAGGGGCTCCTGCTCAGCACATACTCAGTAACAGCTCAGTAAGGGGCTGCCCCTGTCACGGCAAGATTTAATCAACAGTATTTGAAATGTAGTTCAGACTACTGTGCTAGCAGAATTAATCCAAACATCTCACTGGGAGGAAGCAGACCATGACAAATATTTCTTTTTACTGGCACTATACATAGAGATGAACAGCTGTTACAGTGAAGTACA